>CAUYON010046119.1:0-95314 GCA_963573935.1 Arctocebus calabarensis
TTTTTTTTTTTTTTGAGACAGAGCCTCAAGCTGTCACCCTGGATAGAGTGCCATGGCATCACAGCTCATAGCAACCTCCGATTCCTGGGCTCAAGCGAGTCTCTTGCCTCTGCCTCCCAAGTAGCTGGGACTACAGGCGCCTGCCACAACGCCCGGCCATTTTTTGGTTGCAGCCGTCATTGTTGTTTCGCGGGTCCTGGGGCTGGATTCGAACCCGCCAGCTCAGATGTACGTGGCTGGCGCCTTAGCCCGTTGAGCCACAGGCGCCGAGCCTCTTTACCGCCTATTAATCAATATGCATCAGGTCAGTGATTTCTCAGCAAACTTTTATGAAGATGGGGCCCTTTGCTCCCAACAGTTTAGCTAACTTTGGGGGGTCCAGGGGCCCTTGATACCTATAAGGGGACGGCAAGAGAGGAGGGCATATTAGAGGATAAGGCTGAGGAAGTGGGCAGCATCAGTCTGTGACGACATTGAAGGCCACACCAAGGCATTCAGACTATCCTCTAGGCAATGAGGAGTAATTGAGGTTGAATCTATGCCAAAGAGAGGCCACTCAGGCAGCTGATGTGGATGATGGGTTGGAGGAGAATGGAGGCAGGGAGGCCACTGAGGAGCCTGCTGAAGTCACGCAGGCAAGAGATAATGAAGTCTAAACTTATATGGGGAGCTAAGGTGGGGACAAAGATACCACATGGTATAAGACCTGACAATAAATTAGATGCGAGGAATGAAAAAGTCTCTCAGGGGCGGCGCCTGTGGCTGTGGTAGGGCCCAGCCCCATATATAGAGGGTGGTGGGTTCAAACCCAACCCTGGCCAAACTGTAAAAAAAAAATAGCTGGGCGTTGTGGCGGGTACCTGTAGTCCCAGCTACTTGGGAGGCTGAGGCAAGAGAATTGCCCAAGCCCAGGAGTTGGAGGTTGCTGTGAGCTGTGTGATGCCACGGTACTCTGCCGAATGCAATAAAGTGAGACTCTGTCTCTACCAAAAAAAAAAAAAAAGGAAAAAGAAAAAGTCTCTGAGGATGCCCAACCTTCTGTCTTAGCCAACCAACCCCACCCAGAGAGACAGAGAGGACAGGAATGGGAGTGGGACTGGGGCCACTTGATCTTATGTTGCCTGTGAGGCATCTCTGGAAGGAGAATTCCAGGAGCTCAGAGGCATTCAAACCTGCTGAGAAGACAACATCTTAGAAAAAAGAACTCTTCTAGCCACTGGACGCAAGTGAGAACTCCCCACTGTCTTCAGATTGCTCTTCTTCAATTCTCTACTTGGCAGCATAACAGGTAAAGTGGAAAAAGTCAGGGCTTTGAGGTCATCCAGATCTGGGTAGAAATTCCCAGCTCTGCTGATGTGGATTACATGTGGTTTTTGTTGTGTGATTTAATGTTTCTGTGCCTCGATTTCTTCATCTGTGAAGTGAAAATAAATAACACATGCTTCATGAACTGTGATGAGAATAAAATGTGATCATGGAGGTAAAGCTCCTATAGTGCCTGATACGTAACAGGTGTCCTGTAAATGGTGCTAACTAGTAGTTAGTAGTGGTATTTCATTTGTAATGTATAAAATGCCATATATTAATTTATTAAACCTACAAAAATCAGAGTTATAATTCTGGAGTGGAGAGTTTAGTGATTCAAAGGGATTTGAAAAAATACATTTATTCATCTCAACTTAATTAGACCTTTCTGGGCTCCCTGGGGTGTGATAGGCCTTGGGAAGTTAAGAGGAACCTCTGGATTTTTCCATGCTTTTCTTCCCCTAACACATACACATTTAAGCAGATAGTCAATATCACCAAGGGGAAAAGGGTTCCCCCCAACAGTGCAGGAACTCTCAAGAGCTAAGTTAAACAGACATTCCATGCTGGGCACCAAGAACACAGAGGAGTCGTGCCAAATGTTGGCCCTGGAGGCTTAGAGCCTAATGCTGGGCATCAGTGAGTCTTGAATGAGCTTCTTCTCCAGGAACCAGTGTCCACCCCCGCCTCAGGCTCCCTGCCCATGCACAAGGCTGCCAGCCCATCTGTGTCCTTGAGAACATGCTGGGCTCCTGACCCAGGAAGCAGCTGGTCCACTACCTGCTGCCCCCGACATGGCACCTGTCCAACTCTGAGGCAGTGAGGACAGAGAGAATCTGAGAGCTGGGTAGGAACATGGAACTCATCCAGGGCATGGAGTGTACAACTCACTGGACCTGGAGCCAGAAAAGTGCTTGATTTCTTTAGTGAACTTGGCCTTTTACCAGCTGTGTGGGTGGAGGCAGTTACTTTTCACTCTGAGACTCGGTTTTCTTACCTGTAAAAGAGGCATAATAAATGTCTACTTCATAGGGATTACTGTGAGGATTTTGTAGGATATACGCTGTCAGGACTCTTGATTGGAATTGGCAGAAACCTGACTAATGGCAGGTTAAGCAAAAAAACAAAACAACAACAAAAAAACAATGAGAGGGTATTTATTGATTCAAAACATTACTAAAGAGTTTAAGAACAGATACAACTTTAGATAGCTGAAATTAGGAGTTCAAACATCATTAGAAACAACTCTCCCTCCCCCATGTATATTTGAGTGTGTGTGCGTGTGTGTGAGCTCCATTGTCCTTCAGAATAGCTTTATTTTCATAGAAACTTTCCCTTCCATGCAGCAAGCTGGTCACCAGCAACTCTGAGCTCTCTGTTACAGAAAGAGAGTGTGCTTCTTTCTGAATAGTCTTAAAACTGGATCTTATTGGCTTTGATTCGACCACATTCAGTATATGTTCACTTCCCAACCCAGTCTCTGAACCAAGGGAGATGCCGTATACCCATTGACCAATGTTGGGTCGTGTGTCCATGTCTGGAATTTTGGATTCCAAATTGGCTCTACTCTACTCGATAACAGGGACCGATAGTAAAGAAAGAAGTATCCAAAGGAAAATCAGGAGGCTATTATAGATTAAAGGGAGAATGGATAGTGGAAATGTCAAAACAGTAGACATCAACAAACATATTTATGGGTTAATTTCCAACAAATGTTCTCATCTTCATCAACAGCATCATCATTATTATCATTGTCATTGTAAGTATCAACATCATGGTCACTATCATCATTGGTGAATAATAAATTATATTGATACTTGTATGCTCCTGTGACTTACTGCTCCTCATGTGACATCTTATACAACCATTCTGTGCCCCAAGAGGAGTCTTTTGGCATTTAGGCAGGGTTTCTGAGAGGCTGAGATACCCCTTCTTGCCTGCTTGTTTAGTACTACCTCTGTCTTTTCTCAGTGTTCTGAGATGGATCTGCTCTAGACATGGTGTCTGCCCTCCACAGTATCAGGCTCCAGCCCCGTTCTCTAAAGCTCACCACACACTGCACCATCCCTCTGGCCCTGAAATTAGAGCCTATTTTTCATCACTAGAATTTACCATTGGCCCTATATCCTTAGTCTCTTTGTGGCTACCTGCATTAGTATGTATATTAGCAGACTTTTAGTTGAAAATAGCAGAGAACCTCACTCAAATTGACTTTTAAAAATGTATTGGCAAAAAAAATCAGAATTAGTTTGGGCTTCAGACAAAGTTAGATCCAGCAGTTCAATGACCTCACCAAGGATTTGGTTTCTTTTTCTCTGTTTGCTCTGTCTTTTGCAATATTGATTTCATCCTAAGGTTATTTCCCCGGTCTTGCCAAGATAGTGTCAAGTAGATTTTGGGGCCGTATGTTTCCTATTTTACATCCAGCAAAAAGAATAGCTCTTTATCCTCAGAATTCCTAGCAAAATTTTAACAGATTCACTTTTACCAAACCAGCGCAGGCCTCACACTTAGACAGTTTTAGGGAACCATGGTGGGGTCAATCACAAGCAATAAGCCTATCTAAAAATTAGGGAGAGTTAATTTCCTAAGGAAAATGTGGGATCCTATTACCATTAAGGATGGAAGATGTTTCCTGGCCAACAGTCAAAAGATGACCATTATCAGATATTTTTTAAAGTCATGCTCAGATTGTACCTGGCTGTAAGCCCATGGTCTCTCTTTATTCTTGGAGATAGCTTCCCTCTCTTTTTATTTAAACTCTCTTTTGGAATTGGGAGATGATTCCTTGAAATTCTTCATCTTGAGTTCAGATAAAAAGTTTACTGGAGGTCTTTGTACTGTTCTTTCAAATCTTCTGTAAGCCTGAAATTATTCCCAAATAGAATAATTTTTTTTTTTTTGAGACAGAGCCTCAAGCTGTCACCCTGGATAGAGTGCCGTGGCATTGCAGCTCACAGCAACCTCCAATTCCTGGGCTCAAGCGAGTCTCCTGCCTCTGCCTCCCAAGTAGCTGGGACTACAGGCGTCCGCCACAACGCCCGGCCATTTTTTGGTTGCAGCCGTCATTGTTGTTTGGCGGGCCAGGGGCTAGATTCGAACCTGCCAGCTCAGGTGTACGTGGCTGGCGCCTTAGCTCGTTGAGCCACAGTCGCCGAGCCCCAAATAGAATAATTTTTAAAAGTATTATGTGGTACATGATAATCAACTTTTGCTCCTATAGGTAAGATTCGTGTAATTTTGTCATTTGCCTTATCTTTGCTTCAGGGATGATGGGGAAAGCAAAGATTCAACCAACTTTGCTGGAATGTTGGGAGCACTAGTCTGGAAAAGAACTTTTGAACTTTGGTTCACTAAGTATACATAAATTAACAAAAATGTCAAAGTCTTCCAAACATAGATTAAGGAATAGGACCTCTAAAATAAACACCTCCAAATTAGAGCCAAATATTACACTACCATACCATATCTCCTGTCTTAATCACCTAACTGCTTACTATGGGATATAGGTTATCAAGGTGAAGCCCTTAAAGCAATTATCCTATGCTTGTCTGTCCTTTGCAGGGACAGGGGGACAGGTACTTGTGTGTTTAGTTCATTGGTCTTTAGGTCAAGAGGAATGATACTCAAGGATCTGGGTGCAAGGCACAGCTTCTAAGGAGCTTCACATAGCTAAAGTCCATTTAGAGAAAAGATTCTAGATATTGTCTGCACCTGATACTGTAATAGATAGGATTTGGGGGAAAGACTAGTAGGAGTGAGTGTATTTTTGCACATGGAAAAAGCTTAATTAATTTATGGCCATAGGGTAGACTGTGGTGGTTTTAAAATATGGCCCCCAAATTCTTTTACATCACTCTCGTAGAGAGGTAGAGTCTATGTCTATTTCCCTTGAATCAGGGGCAAACTAGTGATTGATCATCCAACTGAGTATGGCAAGTGATGTTATTGTGACTTGCATTTTTGCATTGTTTCACATATTTATTGTTCATTAGTGGTGACAGTACTTAAAAATACTCAGCAATTTTTCTAGTATACCAGTCATTGTTACTAACTATAGTCACTGTGTACAAGAGATCTCTTTGAGGCTAGATTAGGAAAGATCTTGAAGCTTTTGCCTGGTTTTCTTGAGATGCTCACTCTTGGAATCCAGAACAGAGGAGGGTTGACCAGACAGGGGACCTGCTCACAGGGAGAGACCCAGCCTGGAGAGGAATAAAGGCACCTGCAGTTCTTATCTTCAACTGGCCTTCCAACTAAGAGTCAACACTAACTTGCCGGCCACAGGACTGAGCGAACTTGACAATGGGTCCTCCAGTCCTGACAGTTAACCCTACGTGGAGCAGAAACTAGCCTTCCCCACCAAGCCCTGTCTTAATGGCAGGTTTGTGAGCTGAATAGATATTTTTTATTTTTTCAAGCCACTAAGTTCAAGGGTGGTTAATTATGTAGTAAAAATAATGGAAACACCATGCAAATGGATGTAAAGCACTTCAAAGAGACTATTTTTGATCTCAAAATATTGAGAAACTCTTGTAAAAACCTTTAAAGTCCACAAATATTTGTGTAAAAATGATCTTCTTGATATTTGTACTTCAAAAACTTGAATGAAAAATAAAGTCAGTAGTAATGAGCTGCCCAACCGTTTTACTGGAAAAAAAATATACACCCTTAAAAATATCACTATTCGATTCAATGCTTTGTTTGCCCTTAAATTTAGCACATAGTTTCAGTTATGACCTGTTTATTAAATAAAGGATATCATTCATTTTATTTCATATTTTTAACTCTTGACAAGATCCAAGTCAAATCTATTAACCTACCTTTATGCCAAAATTGTAATCCCTATTTGAAGTGGTTCATGTTGAATGGGACTTATATTTTCTGGTTCCCAGTTATTCTTAGGAAACTATATTAGTCAAGGTTCTCCAGAGAAATGGAATGTATTTATATATGTGTGTATGTGTGTATAGGTTCTGTTACTCTGGAGACCACACACATACAGGCACACACTCACACACACACACATATATTTGTGTGTGTATATATGTATTTTTTGTATATATGAAGAGATTTATTATAAGGAATTAGCTCACACGATTATGGAGGCTGAGAAGTCCCAGTATCTGCCATCTGCAAGCTGGAGACCCAGGAAAGCTGGTGTGTAGTTTGAAGGCCTGAGAACTGGAAAGATGATGGTGCAGACTCCTGTCAGGTATAAAGACCTGAGAGTCAGGAGCCCTGAGGACAGGAGGAGATTGATGTCCAAGCTCAAGCAGTCAGGCAAAGTCAAATTGCCCTTACTGCACTCTTTGTTCTATTCAGGCTGACAGTGGATAGGAGGAGGCCCACCCACACCAAGGAGGGCCCTCTGTTTCAGATATTCCAACTCCAATGTTCATCATTTTCAAAAACACTTTCATGGACATATCCCAAAAGAATGTTTCCCCTGCTTCCTGGGCATCCTAAAGTCCAGTCAAACTGACACATAAAATTACTCGTAACAGAAACCAGTAACCTCTGCTATATGCCTAGACCATGACCTGTTACTCTTGTATCTTTTGGCTAAGGTGTTCTGCCTGCCAGACTTGCTTATTCCTGGTAAAAGAAGAGGAGGATGTTCTCCAACCTCTGAGGATCTTCTTTCTCCCCCCGATTGCCCATCCTTCAGTAAATGCCCAGCCCTTCCTTGTCCCCGTTGAGACAGCAGCATCAGAGACAGCTGCCTCAATCCAAAGCTCCAGGCTCTGTTAACCCAGCCTGTCTCTCTCTGTGTTTTCCACCTGTCTCTGCCACCTTCGTTCTTAACCTCTCTTTATGCTTTTTCCTTTGCAGGGCCTTCAGTCCATATATGTACTTAGATTATATCAGCTTCTTTCAGGAAAATAACCCAGATCAATTCCATCCAGCCCCAGTGCCAAACGATGATACTGAAATTTCTTCCAGACTGGTCCCAATTATCATAAAGAGAAACAATGAGCAATTAACAGATTCCGTAGTTAAGGAAACCCTGATACATTTGAGTATCTCTTGTCCAAAATGCTTGGTACTGAAACTTTTATAGATTTTGGAATATTTGCATTATATTTACAGGTTGAGCTTTCCAAATCTAAAAATACAAACTCTAAAATATTCCAGTGAGCATTTTCTTTTCAGCATCATATCAGCATACAAAAAGTTTCATATTTTGAAGCATTTTTGAGTTTTAATTTTTGAATTTTGAACTATTCCTCAATCTGTATTGACAAACTTCACACTGCCTCGGGGCTGGGTCTTGAGGCTGGACCCCTGTGGATAGGACACATTAGGAAATTCCAAATCCAACTTTTTTTAAACTAAACTTTGAGGTCTTGAAACCCATTATATAGCATTTAGAACTCATACTGAAAGTATCAGAAAGTCCAGTTCAAACTGGTTTTGTTGTTGTTTTCCTTTTTCTTTCTTTTTTTTTTTTTTTTTTTTTTTAGATGGAGTTGTCTCACTCTGTTGCCCTGGGTAGACTGCTGTGGCATCATAGCTCACAGCAACCTCAAACTCCTGGGCTCAAGCAATCCTCCTGCCTCAGCTTCCCAAGTAGCTGGGACTATGAACACCCAACAATGAAACTGGCCAGTTTTTCCATTTTTACTAGATATGGGGTATTGCTCTTTTGGGGGCTCAAACTCCTAAGCTCAAGCAATCCTCTTGCCTCAGATTTCCAGAGTGCTAGGATAGCAGGCACAAACCTCCTTGCCTGGCTTCAAATCAGTTTAAACAATAAAAGGAATTATTGCTGATATCATTGAAAAGGGTAGAGGTTTCAGGTAAGGCTGGATCCAGACACTCAAACAATACCACAAGAATCCAGTTTTATTCCATTTCTCCTCTCTGCCTCCTATAACAGTACCCTCATCCTAAAAATCTCACTCAAAAACTGGCTCCCCACTTGGCCCCAGGACATTTGTCAGTATCTCTAAGGGTTTTACACAAGTCCATTCCCCAACAAATCTAAGGAAGTCTCAGAATTGAGTCATTGGTCCTGGTTGGCCGACTTGGATTGTTTATCATTGGCTGATTATTATCCTATCTTTATGGTTAGGAATATGAGAGATATTGGTTGGTTTAAGTTAACTACGTCCTCCATTTTGGGATGAGGTCATGGATGAGAAATGCAAGATACTTAGATGAATGGTCTCAAGTAATATTCTGAAATTAAAAAAATAAAAAATAGAAATGCAAGAAGGGAGAAATGGATGCTAGAAGGCTAGGCATTAACTCCAAATCACAAGCTTCACATGCTTCCTGGCTGAGGACCCGTTAAACTACTTAATCATCCCCAAGATGGCTATAACAATATATGCCTGCACATTGGTTTTAAAAATTTACTTTATTTTTAGAACAGTTTTAGGTTCACAGAAAAATTGAGTGAAAGGTACAGAGATTTCCCATAAACTCTCTGCCTTATTTATTATTAACACCACCCACCAAAGGATCCATTTATTACATTTGATGAGGTGACATTGACACGTCATTGTTTTACAAAGCCCATAGTTTTACATCACTCTTGATGTACATTTTATGGGTTTGGACAAATGTACGACACGTATTCACCCTTGTGGTATCATACCGAGTAGATTCACTGCCCTCAGAGTTCTCTGTGCTTCACCCTCTTCTCCCTCCTTACCTCAAACCCTGGCAACCACTGATCTTCTTACTGTCTCCATAGCTTTACCTTTTCCATTGTTACATAGTTAAAATCAGACAATGTGAAGCCTTTTTAGAATGGCTTCTTTCAGTTGGCAATATGCATTAAATTTGCCTTCATGTCTATTCGTGGCTTGATAATTCATTTCATTTTAGCACTGAAAAATGTTCATTGTCTGGATGTACCACCGTTTATTTATCCATTCACCTGCTGAAGGACATCTTGGCTCCTTCCAAGTTTGTGCAAAATTATGAATAAAGCTGCTATAAACATCTGTGTGCAGGTTTTTGTGTGAACATAAGTTTCCACCCATACCTTTTTATAGTTCCTTTTCATCCATTGCCTCTTGCCTCCTCTTTTTTTTTTTTTTGGAGATAGAGTCTCAAGCTGTTGCCCTGGGTAGAGGGCCATGGCATCACAGCTCACAGCAATCTCCAACTCTTGGGCTTAAGCGATTCTCTTGCCTCAGCCTCCCAAGTAGCTGGGACTACAGGCTCCTGCCACAATGCCTGGCTATTTTTTTTTTATTGATGCTGCAGTTATCATTGATCTTTTATCTGGCTCAGGCCGGGTTCGAAACTGCCAGGCTGGGTGTATGTGGCTGGCACCCTACCCGCTGAGCTACGGGCACCGCCTGATCCATTGCCTCCTCAAAGACTCATACTTCATCTGTAACTCTGTAATACATTTCCTACTAACTCCAATGTCTAGATAAGTAAACTGAGGCCCTCAAAAAGAATACTAGTCAGTGATAGAGATGGGACTAAAGCTCCTAAATTCCATACTTTTTTCTTGACATTGTTCCTGACTTCCTAGGAGATGAGTTTTTAGAAAACCAAACTCAAAGCTGTCCCTAAATGGCAAGACACAGACTGAGCCTCAGTTCTTGGTCCCCTACGTGGTACACAAATATGCCAGCCAGGGGAACCTGTTTTTTGCCGCTCTTGGATCTGGGCACCCCAAATCCCACCTCCTGTGCGTCTGCCTGAGGACACGCCCCAACCTCATGCCCTCTGATAACACTATTAATATTATTTCCCACTGAGCAGATTTCCTGGCTAGCTCCAAACTAGCTCTAACTAGACTCCAAGTCCTTTGCCCCCTCCTTCCCTCTGTGCCTGGCTTGCTGCATCCAGTGTTTATTGAATACCTCCTAAAGCCCAAGAAGCCCTCCCCACAAAGTCTGTTCCTCCGACCTCCCCTCTGACTACCTTCCCTCATTCTCTCCACTCCAGCCAACCGGCCTCTTCACGGGTCCTCAAGTATGCTGGACATGCTCCTCACTCAGGGCCCCTGCAGCTCCTGTCCCTGTTCCTTACCCACACAGCTCACTTTCTCATTTCTTTCAAGTTTCTGCTTAAATATCACATTGCAAGCAAGATGTTTTCTGACCCCGCAGGAAAAAAAAATCAACCAGGATTCCCAGCACCAGCTCTTGTTTTAATCTTTCCATAACAATTATCACAACGACTATCTTAGACACATATGCCTTTATGATAAGTATGTCTCCCTGTCCCATGAGAATCTGAAAGGCAGGGATTTTTGTCTGTTCATTGATAAATTCTAAGGATGTAGAACTATTCTTGGTACCTAGGAGCTACCCAATAAATATGTGTTGAAGAATTTAATACTGTCAAGACTACCAGCTAGTATAACCTCTTGCCTTTAGGGTTTTCCAGACATGGATGTCACCAGCCCTAGTCCTCGCCGTCTGAAACCCTCCAGGGCTGTCTTTGAAACCCCTCTTATTCTGGAGATGCTTCTTTCCCTCATTCCATGGCAATGGTGGGGGAGTGATACCCAGAACTCCACAAACTCTGAAGAAACCCTCTCTCTTTCTCTCTTTAATTTCAACTTTTTATGCCCTCAAGTCTGACCAAACTTTTTCAAAGTCAGTATATCATTTGTGGGTACACTGGCACCTCACTTTGCCTGAGGCGTTTGGCATTTATATTTTGTTTTCTGGCCTCTGTGCTTCAGCTGACACTGAGACAGGAACAGTTCACCAACACCCAGCTACACATACATTGGATCATTGAACGTTCACAAAGACCTTGAAACACAAATGTCCTTGTCTCCACTCTGCAGACAGGCAGACTGAGGCTCCAACAGTTCTTCCTGTCTCACCGCTGAGACTGGATAAGAGCTCCCAAAGTCCTTGTCTCTCAGTTGCCTGACAGAGTGATGGATTTGCGATCCTCAGCCCCTGAATGCCAGACCACGGTCAGGGCCTGGTGTCTGCTGTTTTCACTACAGGGCTCTGCCTGTCATTAGAATGTCCCCTACTCCCAACCAGGCAGAGCCCAGAGAAGCTGTGGACCCTGGTCAGTGGCAGATCTCTTATTCATGGCTGCAATAAGCAGCTTGGAAGGGAGATAAATGGATGTGATTATTGGCCTCAAATGAGGTTTAGGGATTATCTGTGGATTTTCTCTATCCTTGTGGCAGACACAATAGAGAGGGGAGGGGCTACGATTTTAGAACCTCAAGCACCTTCGTGACTTGAGTTGTACCCAAGCTTGAGAATCAGATGGATTTGGGTTTGAATTCAAGTTCTGTGACCTTGAACAAGTCATCTCACCTCTCTGAGCCTGTTACCCTCCTCTGCACAGGGGAGTTGAGAAATGCTAAATGTGTTCCTCTTTCTCACCAGAAGAGGATCACTCTCTAATGTTAGGTTTGGAGGATTTTACACACAACCATAAAGCTCTGCATTCATTACCTCTAAGCATCTTATCTTCCATTACAACTCCTTAGCAACATCCTGAAATAGCAACAATAACTGCAATAGCAGCCAACATTTACTAGGCTCTTCTTAAATGCAAGCACTTCACAAGCATGTTACCATCCAATCCCCTCAATAATCCGAAGAAGTAGTTCTGTTTTATTCCCATTTTGCAGAGGAGAAAACTTCATTTCATGTGTCTTATTCAATGTCACAAAGTTGGTGGGAGGTAAGACCTCGCCGAGAACTCATGTGTAGATTCCCGAAAGCCAATGTGCAATCCCTCTGATAAATGCCTTATTGCATACTCTATGATTTCTACATAAGTCATTCTGAAAGAGGTTTGAACTGGCTTCATTGGAGTAATTTTATGTTACCCACCTGAATCACTTTTGTGAGCACTTACTATACTCATCTCTCTGAGATCCTATTTCTTCATCAGTTAACTGGAGGTGATAACATTTCCCTTTAAATGACTTTTTGAGGATTGAATGAGGCATAAGAAACATTCAAGAACTGTCAGTTTTCCCTCTTTCCCCCCCCAAAATTAATATAAATTTATTTGAGAAAATTATGACAACTGGGATTTAAGAACATTAACAAAAATAGGAAAATAAGTCAGGTGCAAAATTGATGGTGTTGAAAAGTGTCTTTTCACCAACTCAGTGTGTCACTCAATGCTACAAGATTTGAGATCCTGTGCATTGCACTGACATTAGAGCTAGATGACTCGGAAATTAGAGTGGAGAAGGCGTCATTTTTTAAGATTCAACAAACATGCATTAAGCCTTTTTTTTTTTCACAGCAATATGGGTGCTATGGCCTAAATGTATCCCCCGAAGTTCATGAGCTGGAAACTTAATCTCCAAAGCCAGTATTGATAGGAGGAGCTTCTCTGGGAATGTTTAGATCATGAAAGCTTCTCCCTCTTTTGCCTTTCTGCCACGTGAAAACACAGAGTTTATCACTTTTTGCCCTTCCACCTTCTGCCACGTGTGAATGCAGCAAAGAGGCCCTCACCAGATGCTGCTACCTGACCTTGGACTTCCCAGGCTCTAGAATGGTGGGAAAATAAATTTTGGTTCTTTTTTTCTTTTTTTTCTTTTTTGAGACAGGTCTCACTCTGTTGCCCTAGCTATAGTGCAGTGGCATTACCAAACACCTGGGCTCCCGTGATCCTCCCATCTCAGCCTTCTGAGTAGCTAGGGGTACATGTATCTTCCACCATGCCTGACTAATTTTTTGTAGAGGAAGGGCCTTACTATGTTGCTCAAGCTGGTCTCAAACTTCTGACCTCGGACAAACCTTCCTACCTCAGCCTCCCAGAGTGCTAGGATTACAGGAATGAGCCACCACACTCAGAAAATTTCAGTTCTTTATACAGTACCCAGTCTTAGGTATTTTGTTATAACAGCACAAAACAAACTAAGACAGTGGGTTCATAGACAAACAAAACAGACATGGTATTTGCTCTCATGGAGATTACATTCTAGTAAAAGAAACAGAAAATAAACATAAAACAAAATGTTTCATAGAATAGCAAATGATATCAAAAACAAAGCAAGATATACCACAACTTGGTATGAGAAGAGGCTATTTTAGATTATGTGAGCAGAATGACCTCTGGGGAAAAGTTTATAAAACTTTTTTAATAGTCTTAACTATTAATAAGTAGTCATCCACGGAAAGAGCTAAAGCCCAGAGTCAAGAATGAGAGGCAACTACTGAAGGAATGACAAGAAATTCTGTGATTGGTGTGTGGTAAATAACAATGTAATAGGACCAGAAAGATAAATGGGATCAGATCACATTAAAACTTGAAAGCTATGATATGGAGTTTGGATTTTATTTTGACTTCAACGGAAAGGATACCATTAGAAGTTTTTAGTAGTAGGCTAGTAACTTGATCTGTTTTCATTCTTTTAAAAGCCGCGTTGGACCCATACAAATGTGATGCTATGGTTTGCATGTGGTCGATCCTTGCCAAAACTCATGTTGAAATTTTCTTTTCATTATCTTTATCTGTATTTTCAGAAATGTTTGAAATTTATATACTAAAATGCTAACACACACACACACACACACATGCATGCACAATAACATCGTTTTTACTTACCAAGCAGGCAAAGAATCAAAAGAATTCTCATGTTATTGGTAGGACACTAAATTGGAGTAACTTCTTTTGAAAATTTTATTTCAATAGACTCAGAGGATACAAATGGCTTTTTGTTACATGATGAGTGAGGTGAGGGCTATTAATGTACCCACCACCTAAATAATATACATTGTGCCCAACAAGTAATTTTTCAGCTCTCACCTCTCTTCTATCATCCTTACTTCTGAGTCTCCATTGTCCATTACACCACTCTGTAGGACCATGCACACCCATTACTTAGCTCCCACTTATAAGTGAGAACATGTGATTCATGTTGAATTTTGATCCCCAAAGTGGTAGTGGGAGGTGTATGGGTCAGGATCCCTCATAAATAGAATAATGTCCTCCTTTGGGGGAGAGTGAGTTCTCTCACTGTCATGGGAATATATTAGTTCCCCAAAGAGTGAGTTGTTAAAAGACTCTGGCTTCCTCAATTTTCCTCTCAACTTGCTTTCTATCTCAACATGTGATCTCTTTGCCCACTCTCCTTCCACTTTCTGCCATGAATTGAAGCAGTACAAATCCCTCACCAGATGCAGCTGTCTGGTCTTGGACTTGACAGCCAGCAGAATTCTGGTGGGCCAAAAAACTTCTTTTTTATATGAATTTCCTAGTTTCAGGTATTCTGTTACAGAAACACAAAATGGACTGAAACATGTGAGCACCTGATTTATGACAAAAATGGCATGCAGAACAGAGGGAGGAAATTGTCTTTCTTTCAATAAATTATTCTATATCAATAAGATAAACATATAGGTAAAAAGAAAAAAACTAAACCCATGCACCAAAACCAATTCTATGTCGATTCTAAATCTAAATATAAAAGGTAAAGCAATACAGATTCTAAAAGATACCAAAGAGAATGTTTTCATGATATTGGATAGGCAAAAATGTCTTAAATAGAACACAAAGCATGTTAAAAATAGATACATAGGACTTTGTGAAATTAGCAACTTCTGTCCATCAAAGGACACCATTTACAGAGAGAAATGGCAAGCCATAGGATAGGAGAAGATATTTACAGATATATAACCTCAAGTGCTCCTATCTAAAATATATTAAAAATCCCTATAAATAATGAAAAAGATATCACAATAGAAAAATCAACAAAAGTCATGAACAGATACTTCACAAAAGAAGTTTTCCAAATAAACTTTAAACATGTGAAAAAATACTTTATTAATGATCAGATAAATTCAGATTAAACCCAACAACTATTCACAGAATAGGCTAAAAAAAAAAAAAAGTAGATTGAGAATAGGAAGTATTGGTGAGGATATGGAGAAACTATAACTTTCATCCACAGCTTATAGGAGTGAAATTAGTATCTCTTTGGGGGAACTATTTTGGGACTTTCCACTAAAGCTAAATATATGCATACCTTACCCAGAAATTCTACTCCTGGGAATATAACTGACCAAAATGCTTACATACGTGTATTGAAATATCTACACAAAACTTGGAGATAGTCCCAAAATTCATCAACAAATTGAGATAGAGTTGCATAATGGAATACTATATGGCAATAAAAAGTAATACAGCTGACACAGTAACGACATGGATTAATCTCACAAACACAATATTGAACAAAGAAAACCAGGCACAAAAGCGTATATATAGTATGATTCCATTTCATAAAGTTCAAAAATTGATCAAATTTATCTACAGAGTTAGAAATAAGAATTGTTACTTTTGAGGAGGTATAACTAGATGTCAAGCTGAGGGCTAGTAATGGTCGGGTTCTTTATCTGAGTGCTGGTTACTTGATTGTGCTCAGTTTGTGATAAGTAATCAGGTTGTTCATATGATTTGTGTTCTATATGGGATATTAGTCTGTGAATCAATTTTGGGAGCAACAAGGAGGCAGAGAGACCAGTTAAGAGGATGCTGTAGTATTCCAGGTAGCAGATTATGGTAGTGTGAACCAGAGGGGATTTGATGGATAAGGAGAGAAATAGGTAACTTGGATGCATTTTGGTGAAAACACCATGACTTGCTGATAGAATGGAAGCTAAGGAAAAGAAATAATTCAACAGAAGACCCTGGGTTTATGGCCCAAGCAGCTGGGAAGATGGTGGAGCCACTGTTCCATATAAGGAAGACCAGGAAAGGAACTGACATTACTTTATACATTACTTCATGTATTTCCACAGCAACATTTCTTAGTAGCTATTTTGAGCCTCACTTTACAGAAGAGGAAACTGAGGCTGCAGAAGTGAAATATTTGTCCAGGGTTATACAGGTCTGAAAGGAAGCAAAATGAAAATGTTTTGTGCTGGAGGCAATCAGGTGCAGTGCTGGAGGCTACAAACTGTAGAGTCAAACAGCCAGAGTTTAAAGCTTGCCTCTGTCAGTGTACCACCTTGGTTAAATCTCTTGATTTCTTTTTTCTTCATCTGTAAAGTAAGGATAAGATTCATACCTATCTCTTAGGTTTAATATATGTCAAGGACTTTAAAGGACACTAACACAAGTCAGTCCTCTGTACGTTAGCCATTACCAGGTTCTTTATGGACTTCCCAGAGGAGTGGAGAGGCAGAAGGTAGATTTTAGTTCTTGTGCCAAAACTGTTTCATTAGTTTGGTGATGGCCCTTTAAAACATGGGAACAAAGGATGGCATATAATATTACTGCCACATAATAGAGACCTTAAGGACCAAAACACAGGAGGCAAAAGACATAAAGAACATAAAACAGAGAAAATCTTGGCTTGGCTTGGTGTTTTCTGCCTAGGTGCCAATATGCTTTTCTGCATATCAATGAAGGAAATTGATACAATTATTCAGCAATCACTTTAGAGAGCTAAATTCCAGCCTCACTGAGGTGTGTGGCGGTAGGGGACAATAGACTTTGATTTTCTAGAGCCAGTAGTCCAAAGAATTGTCCACTCCTAGATTAAGCAATATTTCTCATGCCGTCCCTCTTACTTGAATTATTGCAGTGGCCTCTAACCTAGTCTTGTGCCTGTGCCAGCCCTTCCTCTTCAACAAATACTAAGTATCTAAATTGTCCTATGTTCTCTGCTAGGTCTTAGGAACAATTAGTATAAGCTCACAAGCATGATGTACTCTTGGAGTTTTAGGTCTATATCACTCAAGAGTGATAATTCCAAGATCAGTAGAAAGCACTTTGCAAGTTGTACAGTGTTAATCCAATGTTGTTGCCGTGGGGATGATCAAAGGAGTATGGCATTTGTTAAAGCAGAGCTCTTGCCTTTTAATGGCTCTGCACTGTTTATGGAGACATGACAGCCACGTCCGAACTAGTTTCTGCCTAGTTTCCCATCCCCTGTCCCCACATTAGCCTTACTCCATCCATACCAAACTTCTAACAGTCCCTTAATTTTCCCACCCCAAGGGCCTTGAATATTACGTGTCCTCCATCTGACACACTGTCCCCCTATTGTCTACCTGTAAAATCCCACTTAATCCTTCAAGGTCCAATTTCAGCCCCCTGTAACTCCTCTCTGCAGGCAATGTTCATCACTTCCTCCTTGCCTCTTGCAGCCAGCACTCTCTACATGAATGTTTCTCAGTAGGGATGAAGATATATCAGAATCTCTTAATAGTCATCTTCAAATCCCGGACCCATCACCACTCACTGGCAATTCAGATTCAGTAGATTTGGGGTGCCTGGTGTTTAAGAGCTCAAGCTTAGAGTCAAACAATTCAGGTTAAGTCCCAGCTCAATTGTTTACCCGCTTCACGATTTTGGCCATGTTACTTAACTTCCCTAAAACAGAGTTTCCTCTGTAAAATGGTGATAGAAATAAGCAGGAATGGCTAGTTGAGATAAAGTAAATAAAACACGTAAGATAGTACCCGACATCTGGGAACCACTCAACAAATTGCTACTGAAAAGAGTTTCCTTTTATTCTGATTCTGACAGTCTATTCATGCTTCCCTACCCTACCCTTCTCTCTCTAGCTTGAGAATCACAGCTGAGAATTTATCAAATTGTATTATAATCCCATGTTTATGTGTTTGTGTCTCTTACTAATAGGAAATCCTGGAAGGCAAAAACCATCTTAGCTCTAGATCCCCAGCATGTAGCATGGTACGAGGAACAAAGTTAGTATTTTACAAGCTGGGCAATCTTGCTCAAATCTCTCTGCCTCTTTTTTTTTGGTTTCAGCTGTCATTTTTGTTTGGCAGGCCCAGGCTGGTTTCGAACCCACCAGCTTAGGTGTACGTGGCTGGCGCCTTAGCCTATTGAGCCACAGGCGTGGAGCCTCTCTCTGCCTCTTTTGGCCTTGGTTATGTCAGATACAAAATAGGAAGAATAATGACTACCAGATAATGTTGTCATAAACCTCAAATGAAATCACGAATGTGAAAGTGCTTCAGACAGTATCAATAAGTGACTTTTGCTATAGACCCACATATCTGTGAGTCTCCTTCCCTACCCCATGGAATATCAGTGTGACCCTCTTTCTTCAAATACTTTTAAGTGATTTATACCTAATAGAATATTTCGCAATAACTTGCACAATAGTGAAAGCCTTTCTAAGTAGAAAAGTACTCTTGATGTACTGGTGTAGGTTAAGGTCCTCTCAGAATGTTAACCACTGAGAATACTGCAGTAAGCAAAACAGACATGATCCTTGCCCCTGTTGAGTTTCAGTTCTATTTGGGGGAAAGCCAATGATAAACAACTAAGCATATAAATAAAATGATCTCAGAGAGTAAAAAGTAGTTTAAAAAAATGGAGTAATTGAAGAAAAAAGCATTAGCCGGAGCAGGCCCCTCTGGTAAGGTGACATTTGAGCTGAAATTCAAATGACAAGAAGCCATGTGAAGATTAAGGTGATGAGGGTCCCAAGCAGAGAAGACATCAAATAAAATTTTCAAAACATTATTAAGCATTTTGTTTAAAATGGAGGTAGGTCATTGTAGGTGGAGTTACTGAGTCAGGGATGAGTTGGAGACAAAGAGGCAGGAGGATTGGGCAGGGATTCTGCCATTTGGGGATTTGTATGTTGTGATAAAAATAAAGAAATCAAATGAGCAATCACATAAAAAAAAAAAAGGAAATTGTTTTGACCTCTGTGTCTCACATGTACATTCATTCAGCGGATATAATTCAACATCTACTGTGTGTCAGTCACCATGCTAGGAGATGGAGACGCAGAGAAAAATAAATATAACTAGTTGTCATAAGGCTGGTACCTGAAGATGAATGCTCACAACTGATTTTCATATGGTGTGATAAGAAGTCCAGCAGAGGCACACAAAGGCTGAGGGGTCCTGGAGGAGGAAATGACTGACCATGTGTTAGGGGGTCAGGGAAATTTGCATTAAGAATGTGAAGACTTTAACTTGCAGATAAAGCATAAGTAGTGAGGAAGAAGAACATTCCAGCCAAAGGCAACAGCAGGTGCTAAGGCACTGGGGTGAGCCTGTTCAGAACGAGTAGTCCTCTGCCGTGGTGGGGACATCGCTGGAGAGGAGGGCCTGAGTCTCGCTGGTGAGGACCTTAAGTGCCTCGTAAAAGTCTGCAGACAGACAGACAGACAGACACACACACAGACAGAGAGGACTTAGAAAGCTCTCTCTGGAGGAATGGTGGACCATGGCCAGTAAAGAGGTTCTAGAGACAGACCAGTGAGTGGAGTTTGCAATAGAGCAGGCAGATAAAAGACCTGCGTTTTGGTTATGGGTCACAGAAACGGAGAGAGAGAGACATTTCCAAGGCAGGATAACCTACTGACAGACCCCCAAGTCCCCAAACTCCAGGGCAGAGCTGCCTGCGCGGGGAACTCCCTCCGGTCTCCCGCTTGACTTCACGGCCACCCACGCTGGCGCCCTCTCTCGTCTCCGCCAGCGGCCCCCGCCTCTTCTCAGGAAGCCTGGGTCTCCCTTGGGGGAGGCCTGTCGTCTCTGGGCCCTGCAGCTCGGCTTACGTTGGGGGAGGACGGAGAGGGGCTCGGCGTCCCCCGCGTGCACATGTACTAGCCCAGGCGGGAGGGAGCGCCTCCGCGGAGGAGTCAAGACGAGCAGGCGGGAGAAGCGCGCCAGAATCTCGGTCCCGGGCGCCCTGGTCGGCCGCCGAGGAGCTGCAGCCTCCAACAGGTTCGTAGAACGCGCGCGCTCGCTCGGCGCTGCTGAGCCGCCACCTCCTTTGCTGGAGCAGGTTCGCCGGAGAGACCCTGGCCATAGGCCCCGCGCTGCGGAGCTCCCCGAAGGCGGCTTCCTCCGGCCTGTCCCTCTGCCGGCAGCTCTCAGCCGCCGCCGGCTCTTCCGGGGCGAGGCGACGGCAGCTCCGAGCGCTTCTGCCTTCAGCACCACCTTGGGGACAGCTCCCGCGCGCGGCCGGGTCCTCGCCCCGGGTCAGCACTGCACAGGTGGACAGCGTCTGTCCGGCGGGCTCCTCGCCTTTTTCCGGGCCGGGTTCAGTAGCACGGCTGCCGCGGACAGTCCCTCGTCCCCGCGGGCTCTGCTCCCACGTCAGCAGCGCCGCGGAGGACAGCGCCTGCCAGCGCCAAGTGCCCGGCAAGCGGCAAACAAAGCCGAGGCTGGGGCCTCCCGCCTTACTGGGGCGGTGTGTGGTCGCATCGGGGCATGTCCGCTTCTAGAGCTGTCAGGGGCGAGCTGGGGCGGGGGGCCTATTCGCAATCGCTCCCCTCTGGCTGGGGTCTACCGAGTTCGTGAAGGCCTGGCCGTGCCATGGCGGGTCCCAGCTAAGAGTCGGAAAGAGGATGTGAGAGGAGACGGGCAAACAGGGTCCCGGGCTCCCCTTGAACGAGCTGGGCCTAGGCTGAGCTCCTGCTGAGAGGAAGGAGTGCGCCGACCCCGCTTCCCTCCAGACCACTGCCCCCGCCCCAACTCAGAACCACCGACTTCGAAGATGTCCTAACACAGATGCTCGCGGCTGGCGGCTGCAATCACTGACTCTGGCTGTCCCCGGAACATCCCTAGAAAGTGTGAGGCTGAGTTTCCGTGGGGGAGGGGGCCGGGAAACTGCGGGGAAGCCGGGCAGCTGCCTACTCCCTCTCCCCTTGCCCAGGGTTCCGCCCCCACCTCCAGAGAAATCCCGGCCTGCAAGGAAGAAGGGGGGAGGGGCGAGCAGGGCAGCAAGCTGTGAACACGTCTTAGCCCTAAGAGATTGCAAACAGCCAGACAGGAGGCTGAAGGTGTATGCAAAGCTAGCTGAGAAGTTCCCAAACAGGAAAGCCAGTTTGTCAGTGAGCAACAGAGTGGGGAAGCGAAACCTTTTCTCTGCCAGCTGAGGCTGGGCGGGCCCTCGATCACGTGACAATCTAGATCACGGATAGTCTCATAGGGAGACTGGGCCTAAGGGGCAGAGGTGATTCACCCAAGGTCACTGGGCAGTTTAGGAGGAGAGTTGGGCCTGAAACCCAGGCTCTCTGACTCCTGGAACTGTTGTATAACGTTCTCAGAGAAGTCTTTTTAAATCCTAGATGCAAGGAGAAGAGCAGAGAGGTTTTCATTCTGAGTTCAATTTCAGTTTTGTCACTTATTAGCATGTGACCTTGGGCGAGTGACCTGAGACTATCTTCAGCTATTAAAATGGAATGATAAGGTCAATAATACCCACTTGCGATGAAGATTTAATGAGAAAGCCGTGTAATGAGCTTAGTGCACTGCTTGGCACATTCTGAGTGTTTGAAAACCCAGTAACTTCTGTTACTGCTATTATTTCTTCTGTAAACAAGTGCCAAGGACCTATTATGTGCCAGGCACAGGCTGTCCACTGGGGAGACAGAGGAATGTCTTGAAGATGTCACAGCTCAGCAGAGGAAGCAGAAAAAAAATAAACCCAAACAGTTGCAAAATGATGTGATAAGTATTAAGGCGTGTAAAGAAGGCTGTGGGATCTCAGTGGGAAGAGCATGAGCTATGAGGCAAAGGACCTCAGACAGAAAGAGCTGTTTGTAAAGGCTGAGAGCTGTAAAATCACATACCCCAGAGTGAAGTCACTGGGCCGAGGGTGATCAGGGCGGAAAATGAGAGTGGAGAGAAAGACTGGAGCCAGTTTCCAAAGGGCCTTTTATGATGGAATATTTCAAACATATTTTGAAAAATAAAAAGAATAGTATAATAAACCTACACACACCCATCATGCAGCTTCAACAGTTGGCCAATTTTGTTTCATCTATGTCCACACCCACTCTCATCACACACACCCACACACACACACACACTGATTTATTTAGAAGCAAACTCAAGATATCATATCATTTCATACTGAAGAATTTTAGCATCAATACAACTACTGCCATTCAGATATTACTCCACCTTCGAGGTCACTAGCTCAAGGCATGACCTTCTCTCCTCAATCTGTTCTGAACAACTCTGTCTTTAGCAGAGCATGTTAGATGATAGGCCCTGCTATGGTAAAAAAAAAAAAATGCATTAGAAGAAACTATTTCAGTAAAAAACAAGGGGTACATCAACCCTCAACAGGTTTTACCAAGTCAGAATTGTTCATCTCTACCTATACTAGGTCATTAGGTCAAAGATTATTTGCAAGATGGAGACAAGCTGAGAAAGAGAGAGACTTTGTCTCTACAAAAATAGAAAACAAAATTAACCAGCATGGTGGCACATATCTGTAATCCCAGATACTTGGGCGACTGACTGGGGCAGGAGAATCACTAAGCCCAGGAGTGAGGAGTTAGAGGCTGCCATAAGGTTTGATTATGCTACTGAACTCAAGCTTGGGCAACACAGTGAGACCTTGTCTTGAAAAAAAGAAAGAAAGAAAGATAAATCAAGTCCCATAAAGAAAAGTGAGAACTTCCCTTTTAAAGTAATCATAATCATGAGCTCACAAGAGTAGAAGGCTTCAAGTTATGGAGATCATTGATTTAGAAATCAGTATGTCCAACAGTGACATTTTATAGATGAGAAGGACAAGGGTGAGAAATGGGCAAGAGTTTGTCCGAAGTTCCACAGTGTTGAGACCAGAGTGAAGATCTTTGAACTCATAAGCTTGGGATGGTATTTTCTCCCCCATCTCAAAAAGGTGGAGAAAAAGAAGCGAGAAATATCCTTCCCGGTTATTGCCAGTGTATGACAGTTGGCCGTTGAGATTCCTTGACAGACTTTTCTTCCATATACTTTCTAAGTGAGTTGACCCTGGTGGCACCTACCTTCTGGCCACTGTGCTAAATCTCCCAGCTGGCTCCTTGGTTCTCATTAGCAAAGAGCTTTTCAGTCAGACAATTAGACTCCATTTCTGTGGACTTTTGCTGACCTTGCTCATCTCAACCAGATGAATGTGA
This sequence comes from Arctocebus calabarensis, assembly GCA_963573935.1. Lineage (NCBI taxonomy): Eukaryota > Metazoa > Chordata > Mammalia > Primates > Lorisidae > Arctocebus > Arctocebus calabarensis. The sequence goes on from CAUYON010046119.1 coordinate 23,117, forward strand.
AGCCTGGTTTGCCCCGTGGCAGGACTCAGAGCTCTTGTGCCTTTTGGAATCAGAAACTCTCTCCAGTTACTGATGAAATGTGATGGCTATGATTGGTATGTGTGCCCCAATTGAGCTCTGGGACTCTGACCTCACAAGTCAGCATTGTCACTTTTTAGGGAAACCCCTGCCTACTAAAGAGAGAGGGCAGTACCTCACAAGTCTCTCCTAATTTTTAGGAGGACAAATGAGAACATACACTATTAGCATCCCTAGTAAAAGAAAGTCAGCAGAGACTACCTAATGAAATTACCTTACTTCTAGGAGTATGATTGCAGGCAAGACAAAGGAAAGTGGTAAAGATAGTGCACTTCAGTTTGTGATAGTGTTCCAGGATTTATGGAACGCTGATTTAGGCACATTATGTTACTTGGGCCTGTCCGAATTGTAGTATATAGGATCCCCAAGGGACTTGGGGAGCATACTCTTCCTTCAAGATGCTTATTCTGTGTCAGGCACTGCTCCCCGTGTTGGTGATGCAGCAGACGTCTCAGATCACTGTTCGCAGGGGGGCTTGCATGCTCCCAGTAGACACAGTCATTGATAACAATTAAAAAGTAAATATGAAAACATGTCAACAGACAGAAAGACAGGGATAGCCCATTTGAAATGATGACAAGGGACTGAGCCCAAATAGCGAGAAGGAATCAGTCATGTGAGGATTTGGGCAGAGTATTCCAAGTCGAGGAAATGGCTCTGGCAGAGGCCTTATGGTGAAGCTGGCCTGTCTAGGGGCAGGCAGGAGGCCAGGAGCTGGGTCAGAGTGAGTGAGGGGAGAGCGGCAGCAAACACAGGCAGGGAGCAGCAGAGACTAGATCATGGTCCGGTCTGGGGACTTTATTCTCAATGCAATGGATTGCCTCCAGCTAGTTTTAAGCAGGAGAATGGTAAAAATCAGCTTTGTTTTCAAAAGATGCCTCTGGTTACTGCACGGAGAATGGATGATATGGGGGCTGACGTGGGTGCTGAGGAGGCAGGAAGGGTGAGATGAAGCTTCCTCCGCCTGTAAGTGCTCAGCATTAAACCAAGGAGACAATACAGAAAAAAGAACAAAAAGACCCAGAGGTGAGGGTTCCCACAGGGTGCAAGGCACTGTGGGAACACAAAGACAAAAATTAAAACAGCCTGGGTGCCATCAGGAAAAGCTTCATAGAGGTGGGTTATGGATACAGAATTGCCGAAAATGAGAGTAGTGGGGCTGGTGTACAGGCGACAGGGAGGCAGCATGTGGTAGCAGTAGAAAGCATGGCCCGGGAGCCAGACTGCCCATGTTCAAATCCCCGTGGGCTAAGCAAGTGTTTACCCTGTGTGCCTCAATGTCCTCAACCTTAAATGGAGAGGATGAGAATCCAAATACTTATTTCAAGGGATTTCTGTGAGAGTTAAACAAGTTAAAATATATGAAGCACTCAGACAGTCTTGGCACTTAGAGTTATATGAGTGTGAGTATTGCTAACAACAAAAAAAAAAGGAGGCAAAATGACGTGGGAGAACAGGAAGTGCAGGGAGAGAAATGTCAACCAGAGCCCAATTCTGAGGGCCTTGAAACCCAGGCCAGAGATGTCCATCTTGCTCTGCAAGCAATCAGGAGCCAGCAAACTTTTAAGCAGGAAGAAAGAGATGAAGAGTAAGATAAAACCCAAAGGCCCAGAGAGGGCCGGGGACTTAGCCACAGTCATACAGCCAGTTATTGGTAGGACTGTCTATCTTCCGGCTCTCGTCCTGATCCAATACCTGTAGGAGGGCAAGGGAAGCATATATTCTGTTCCAGCAGTGACTCGTTAGGGCCTAGAAGAATGCCTTCAATAGTCTCAGTAAATACTTGCGGAATACATTGCTGACCCAGTAGCCAAATGGGGCAAAAACCTCAAATCCTCGAGGAGGTCGGTGCATTCAGCACAGTGGGGAACAACACTCTGAGGAAAGGAAACCAAACATCTGGAAGCACAGATTTGGGGGTTTCGAGCCCTTCCCAAGCTCAGGTTCCCCTGTGACAAAAGACATCACCGCCTACACTTCCCTGCTGCCCCCTCAATCTGCAGCAAGTGCTGCTGCAGAGGGTTCAGAAGCTAATCTTGGTCAAGTGCCTGGAAGATGAGAACCATCTCCAAGACATTCAGCACGGTCATCGCCAATACAGAGAAAATATATCTCTACATTTACAACAGGCAGGCTTTTGTGTTCCACAAACACCAGCCATTAGAATTCCTGTCTCTGATATGTCAGGAAGCTGTGATAGCCAGGCAGGCAGGCAGGATCCTGCAGTTCCAGCAGTAGATGGCAAGAGACTCAAAGGAGCTCAGCTCTGCCTGTCCTGTTGTGCCGCCTCTTCAGAGCAGGGCATGGGGCTAGGCACTTTTCCAAGTCGCATCATTTCTCTGAGCTTCCAGTTGATCATCTGTAAAACGGGGATAATATTGCTGGGCCTTACTGGGTCATTTTGCTAACTGATAGGCACATGGCAAGTGCTCAACAAATGTGCTTGTGATTGTGTCAGCAACCCTGTGGGTTAGGGGTTAGCCTCCGACTTCCCTATGTGGAAAGTGAAGCCCAGGGAATGGCTTATTGATTCCCCAGTACTCACTGAGCACTTGTTATGGCCAAAGTCTGTGTTAGGAGCTGCAGAGACAGTGAAGAAGACAGTCAAGGTCCATGCCTTCAGGGAGCTCACTTTCTAATGAGGAGATAGAAAACAAACAAGCAAGCAAATGAAATTATCTCACCAAGTCATATGAATGCTTGGAAGGATATAAAAGAGGGCGGGGCTTGCTTAAATCAGGTGGCCAGGGAAGACTTCCAGGAAGAGGTATTGAAACTAACATCTGAATGAAGAGAAGCCAGCTATGGCCAAGAACCAGCAGAAGGGATCCAACTGCAGAGGATCTGGGGGCAGAAACAAGCCTGACAAGGTCGGAAGAGAGAAACAGAGTGAGCAAAAGTGGAGGGCACCTTGGTGAGGGCAGAGAGGCTGCAGGGCTCAGGTCAGGCAGGGCCTTAAGGCTGGGTGGAGTCTCTGTGAGGCAGAAGGGCAGCAAAAATCTAAATGAAGCCAATAAGGGGCTAGATGGGGTGAAGTCCACATTACAGTGATCTTTGGGGCCTCCTTCAGATCCATAGTCCTGCTACCATCTCTAGAGCAGGTCAGCCAAAGGGCAGGCCAAATGTAGCATCTGCAGGGTTCACCTGCTGGGAAATAAATCCATTGGTGGCTGGCTGCCGTGTGGGCACCACAGTGCCTCACAGGCCGCATCCTAATGCCAGGAGGCTGCAGGAGGAAGGAGAAGACATAAGGCCTCTAGGACTGGGGTAAGGTCGAGAAGTGAGGCACCTACATCAGGTGCAAACTTGAAGGGGGTGCTAAAAACACAGTCATAAAGGTAAAATACATTTTATGCAATTTTTTTTTTTTTTGCAATAGAGTCTCACTCTGTTGTCCCGGTAGAGTGCTGTGGCATCATATCTCACAGCAACCTCAAACTCTTGGGCTTGAGCAATCCTCTTGCTTCAGCTTCCTGAGTAGCTGGGACTACTGGCATGCTACACAACGCCTGGTTGGATTTCTATTTTTGTAGAGACAGGGTCACTTTTGCTCAGGCTGATCTTGAACTCCTGAGCTCAAGCAATCCACCTGCCTCAGCCTGCCGGAGTGCTGGGAGCCACCACGCCCTGTCTATGTAATTTTTTTAAAAAACAAAATTAATGCAAAAAATAATCCAGATGAATAAAATACCAAATCGTAAATAAGGGTAGGATGCGAAAGAGCAGGGATTAGGCAAGGAAAGTGAACTGAGTTGCATTTATACAGGATCTGATCTTTGCCCTCAGACATTTGCTCAAGTACAGGGACACTGCCTGGCCCAAGGCTCTGTTCCCACTAGCAGCAGCAACAGCAGCGAATCTCTTTATGATGAGATAAAAACAAAAACTTGTTTCAGGTAGGGGCCTCAGAGGCCACTGCCTGCCTTGGCTGTAGAGACAGAAGGCCAGATCAGGGACAACACTCTAAGGTGGTGACGCTGAGCCTGTGTAGTGTCAGGCTGGCCTAGGGCCAGACCACCCCTTGTCTGCTGTGGGACTTTGAAGGTGCACTTTCCTTCAAGCTTCAATTCCCCAATCTGTGAACTTGAGGACAATAAAAGATCTGGCCCCAGGATTTCAAAGATAATGTTTGAAGTCCTCTAGAACATTACTTTTCGAAATGTGGTCTATAGAGCAGCAGCATCAGCAACAACCTGGGTGTCAGTTCAAAATGCAGAATCCCAGGCCGGGTGTGGTGGCTCACCCCTGTAATCCAAGGGAGATAAGAGACCTTCCTTGGGAGACCAAGGCAGGAAGATCTCTTGAGGACAGCAGTTTGAGACTAGCCTGGGAAACTCAGTGAGACCCTGTCGCAAAAAAAGAAAAGGAAAAAAAAAAAACCTAAAGGAAAAGCAATGCAGTGTCTCGGCCACATCTCAGACTTACTGAATCAGAACCTGCATTTTAACAAGACGCCCCAGTGACTGGCACATACGTTAAAGTCTGAGAAGCCCGTCGACTCTTGGCATATAAAAAATGCTCATTAAATGTTAGTGCTACTCTCCTGCCCACTAAACTCTCAGTTAGAGTCTGACTCAGGCAAGAGGAAAAACCCAAAATATGAAGAAGAATTCCTGAGATGGACACTTCATTCAATTTTAAATGTGCAAGTTTTAAAGCCAAGGAGCCTGGCAGAATTCTTTCTATACTTAACCACATGGCTCTTCCACTCTGTCCTTATGTAAAATGGGAATAATAATTGCAGGTGCTGTTTATGGTTGTTGTGAAAGTGTAAAGTGAGATATTAGTAGGAAAACACTCAGCACAGCTCTCAGTACCTAACAATTATTGGATAAACTCTTGCTGTACTAAGTTGTGATTGAATACAGACCATGTCGTGACATGAAGTAGATAATGTTTGCTAGCTCTTTGCCATTTAGAAAGCACTTTAGTTTATACCATTTTAACTGACTCTCATAAATCTTTGGATAAGATAGTATGAGGTATATCCATTTTTCGGAGGAAAAAACATCTAGACTTGAGGATAAAGTTATTTGTTCAAGTTAGCTAGGATCTAAATCTCTGGGGGTCTGACACTAAAATCTATTGTCAGCAACAGAGCACCTGACCAGTAACCATGGAAAGTACCAAAAATGGAATAAGACAACATTAGACTCTAAAGATGAAATTGTCCACCCTTCTTATTTTACAGAAAGGAAAACTGAGGCCCACGGAGGGGAAGAGAAGTGTCCAGGGTCACTCAGATAGAGCTTTGGCCCTGGGGTTGGAAGCTGGCTTGCAAGGCTCCCAGTACAGAGTCCCAGTATCCAGGCCCCCTCGCCTGATTGGTCAGTCTCTGTCTGATGAGCCAGGAGTGCAGGGTGGCCTTGGGCTGTTCCCCTGGGAGGGTCCAATGATCAGGAGGTATCCCTGCTCCACCTTCCCTTCCAGCCCAATCAGAGGAAGAGCTGGCACTGCCAAGGGGAGGGTTGCAAGGTTGCTAGGACACAGTCTGGGGGCAGCATGTGGTAGGGAGGCTTTTGCCGGGGCTAAATCTAGGACCCACACGGTGATTTTCTTGGGGGCTGGAAGAGTAATTCCATCTCTGCAGAGTAGATCAGCCAATAGAAGCCACAGACTCTGTCATAGCACCACTCTACATGCCACCCGAGCCAGCAGGCCAAGTCCAATTCTCCCTCCACTCCACAGCTCATTGAGCAGTAAACCCTGCCACCTACTGCTCCAGTCCTTGCCAGCCCTGGGCCACTGCCTCAGGACCTGTCCCTGTCCCTAGAGTGGGAGGAGCAGCCCAGCATCGGAGTGCATTCCCTCTCTGACCCTCACACCCCACTGCCCCAGGAAGGAAGCTGAGCCCTGCAGTCGGTCCCCATCACGCTCACAGTGAAACCCAAGCCACTATTAAAGGCCCCTTTTGAATTGTCTTTGACAACTGGCAAGCTCCAGCCAGACACAGGCCCCCAAGTTGACTGAGGAGGCCACGCTCTACCACCCACCCAGGCTCTGTGCAGATGCTGTTCCTTCTGCCCGGTGAGCCCTTCCTGCTCCTCTGTCCACCTGGCCTCCTCTAAGCCTCACCTGCAGACTCACCTTTCCAGGGGAGCCCTCCGAGCTGCTCCTGCAGAGTGAGACACCTCTAACAAACCTGCCTGAGAGTGTTAGAGTAGGAGTCGCATTGTATTTTAACTCTCTGCTTTCCTGTTTGTGTCCCCATTAAGCTGTGAGCTTTTCAAGTCTCACTGCTAGAGTAAGATGAGAGATCTGGGTTCCAGCTGTGCAAGATCAAGACCTGTCTGAGCCTTCTTGCCATCTTCCGTGTGATGGGAATTGTAGCTTTGGCCTTGTCAGGCTAACGAGAGTGTTAGAGATGGTGGCTGTGAAGGGCTTGGCATTGGGCTGTGGTTTTTGTCAGCAGAGCCCGGCACAGAGGCACAGAGAGCTCACTGACAAGTGTGTGCTGAACGAACCCTCACTCGCACAGTGAGGGTAAGTAGCATGTAAATGGGCACTTTAAATAGTGAAGCCCTATTCTAGTGTGAGTTGTGATAATTCTAGGAGTTAACCCTCTTGACTCCCTCCATTCTTGGACCTACATCATCCTGACATGTACTCTGCCCACCCTTCATTCATTGACCAAAGTTTCCTAAGCAGCTACTACATGCCAGGTGATGAGTTAGCTGTCTGGGACTCAGCAGGAGATCGACATTAAATGCTAATTGTGTCACCTAACTTTCTTTCCTCACTTTCTTAAAGGGCAGCCTCTTGACCCTGCACGCAGGTGACTCCACCTGAGAATCGGGAAGCTGCCATTTGCTCCCAGATGCTCACTCCCTGGGCAGGTCTTAGGTATCACACACTCCCTCCTCACCTCTCCCCCCAGCCCATTAGTAAACAGTAATATCTGCTCTCTTTCAATCTGGTTGCTAGTTTTAACCTCAAATATTGTCAATTTCCTGAGATCAAGGATCATGCATGCCCCTTTTCCCTGCTGTGTCACAGTCGTTAACCCATTTAGTTACTCATTCATTCATTCACTCACTCAGCAGATACCTATCAAGTCCAGCTAAGTGCCAGGCTCTAGGGAGATATCTGGGCTCTGAGTAAGCAGAGCAGACATCCTGGGCTCTCATGCAGTTCCTACGCTAACAATGGGCCAGGGGGTGTTTGAGTGGCTAGGAGGTTACAGTTCCCAGAGTCACTGATCTCGGTTGGAATCCTGGCTTCACCCCACATTTTCTCTGTGATCCAGGCAAACTTTTCACTGTTCTGAATCTCAGTCCCCACCTCTGCAAATGAGATAATAATATCTGCTTCCTGGAGCCACTGTGAGCAGAACTATGGTTACTGAAAGAAGAGGGGGGAGGAAGGGATAGGTTGCACTGATAGGGAATGAGGAGACACTGCATCCAGCCAAGAGGGGCCCTGCCTGCCCCCAAGAGCAAGAGCAGGAGTGGAAAGAGACACAACTGTGGGTTCTGATCCTAGCCCCTTGCTTGGGAACATGATCGTCAACAAATCCTCTCCCCTTTCACATCTGTATTTTCATCTATAAAATGGGAATGGAACATCGATATCACTAACCCTAAATAGTAAGTGGAAGCAAATTTAGCAAACTTGTTAAGCAATGCTCAGTAAGCAAAAATTTACTAGGCACCTACATTTCTGTCAGGTCTTGTGCAAGGCTCTGGAAACAGAGTCACATAGGAGCCAAACTGTGCCTTTTAAGGAATGCTTTGTGCCCCCAGAATAAAGCAGAGAGAGGTGATTAAACTTTGAGGGGCTACAGTGTATAGGCATCTTCACAGACATGATCTCGTTTACTCATTTAGCAACAACATCAATAATAATGACAAGCACTAGTATAGCACTGAATGTGGTACCACCAGAGGCCCCATTTTACAGATGAGGAAACCGAGGCTCAGAGAGATGTAATAGATGTCTCCAAAGCCAGAATTCAAAACCAGATATGAAATACAATAAATCCTGTCCATTTATACCAATAAAAAATCAGATTTAAGTCAGAAAACTGTATGATTTGAGGTACAGGAAGAGTGTGCCTAAACCAGCCAACGAGGTGGGTGAATGCTGCCAGTTTAGTTGATGTGGGGTCAGGAGTTGGGTCAGAGGCCAGATACAGCTCCCTCCTGCCTAGCCCTTTTTTGGAACCAAGGGAAGCAATGATGGTCTTGGGAAAGGAGAGGGCATGGCCTCACTGGGGCCCACGCCTCCATGCCTACTTGGGAAACCAAGTCCCTCACAAGCTTTCCGCCAGCCCTCAGCATCCTCTCTCCTCCTGCAGGAAGTTGCGTGTCTCTGATATGCTATCTGCTCAGCGCAGTGACTGAAGGCTCTTGCATCCCAACTCTGCCAGGAAGCAAAGGTAAGAGGACTGCTCAGCACCTCACCCATGGGTGGTATCAGGCGCCCCTTCACCCAGAGGCCTGATGAAGGGGGTCCTGGTGATATTTCCCCTCTGTGATCACCAAGAATACTCCTAAGTTGGACTGAGGCGGATCAACTGGGCAGTGTGGTGGAACAGTGTCAGCTTGCGTTTTCAGAGCCATGTACAACAGACAAGCGTTTTCCTATGCCTTATCATATTCGATGTTCCCTCCATAAAACTGAGATGGGTCTTATTATCCCCAGTAAATGATGAGGAAATTGAAGCTCAGAGAGGGGAAAGAACTTGCCCAAAGACACACAGCTGGTAGAATCTGAATTCTGGCCTATTTTTTTCTGTCTACCAGTGGCCTATGCACATTGTAGGTGTTTGTTCCATGTTTGATGAATGAACGAGTGAATTGATGAGCTGCCCGAGATGAAAGGCGGGGCAGGACTGGGCTAGAACTTGGCTCTCTTGTCACTGTCAGGTCCCACGTTCCTTCTGCTGAACAGCAGCTCCCTGTACTGATGAACTCAGCACACACACCCCTTCCAGGCATCCAGCATCTTGTCAGTGGAGTAGTCAATCAACTTCACCTCCTCTTCCAGGTGGTCAGCCAAGCTCAGATCACCTGGTGTCCCCTCCATCCACATTGCCTCTTCCCCACCACCCACTACCAGTAATCCAGCGTGCATAGTTGTAAACTTGTTTCTTTAAATAAACAGTCTTGAGTTTCATACCAAATAGTCTCTTAAGAGGAGGAACGTCTCCAGGCCACCTCATATTTAGCATACAGTGAGCCACATATTTGCACAGAGAGAGTGTGTGTGGATGTAGAGATCGCCCGATCGCTATAGATATCGTTGCTCATCCAGATGGGAGCTATTTATGATGCTGAGTCATTTGCAGCGAATGCCTCTGAGGGATTCCAGGCTGGGATCTGAGCCCCAGCGCCATAGACCTCATGGCTCTCTGCATCATCTTCACTGCTCACAAAAGAGGGAGGGGGTCCCCCATCACAAGGCACGGACAGAAGGGGACACTTTGGCCACAGCAAATGGATACTTCCTGATAAGTACTGCCTTTTTCAAGTCATTGTCCTCTATCCAGGGCACTAAAGTTTACTGATCATCTTGTCCAATTCTTTATTTCGTATGAGAAAAAAACTGAGACTCAGAGAGGGGAAGGGACTTGCACAGTGTCACAGAACATCAAGGACAGAGCTGGTCTTAGAGATCAAATCTGGGACTCTTTCTGCCCTCCCAGCAACTTTCTTTAATTTCACCTCCAATATCTTGGCATTTCCACCTCCCAGGAGCTTCCTGTCCTCTGAAAACACGGAGATGTCACTGAGCATTTCCATCTCTGGGCTCCTCCAGGACAGGAGCTGAGTCCTGTTTGTTTTGGTGCCTCTCCAGTCCCCACACTTCATGTAAGATATGCACACACTGGGTGCTCAATGCATGTTATGTAAGACCAAAACCACCAAGACTAATTCTGGGGAACCCTGGTTCTCCATCTGAAAAAGCCCCCATTTATCCCCACCCTCTCCTCCTTCTCTCTGAGCCAGTTCCCTATCCAAGCAAAAATAGACTCCCTCCCACTCACTACCCACCTCTGCCCAATTCTATAATGAATCAATTTTATTAATAGGCTTTGGAATAGAAACTTGAAAAAGACTTTTTGTAGAAGTCCCCCTTTATCTCCCTATACAGTTCACATAGCAAAGAATTTTAATAAACTGGTCAGGTGGGAACTGGTCTTATTCATCCATTCTTCTCCCTCCACATAGAATGTATTTGTTTAAGAATTCAGTCATCTCTATCCTTATAGATTCTTTTCAATTATTCTAAGAGGCAGTAGATGAGATGGAAAGAGCCAGGGCTTTGAGACTAGGGCCAGGTTAAATTCTAGCTGGTTCTGAGTCCACACCGATTGCTGTGAGAACTAAATGAGACAATGTCTGCTAGGTGGCTAGCAGATAGTGCTTGATGCAGGTTTGTGAATAAAAGAACGAAGGAATGAATGAGTGGCTCAGGACCCATATGAAATAGATCCTAAAGGGTGAGAGACCAACTGATTCTGCAATCTGAGGTCTTAAGGTCATACGACTCTCAGAACATGCTTTGAAAAGTCTTAGAAGGTAAATTCCTGTGTTTAGGCTGCTGGTTGGCCTGTCTGTAGGCCAGGAAAGAGGGTCCTTCCTCAAGCCCTTTGGGCAAGGGATTTCTTCAGCTCAGGAAAAATGTGAGCCTGGAATCCAAGTTCAAAAGAGAAAACACCTTGGGAGTTAACATTGTGTCATGTTAACTGTTGGATTCTGCCTTCCCTCTAACTGTTGCATTCAGGCTTCCTTAAAAGCCTGGTTCAGGGCAGCAAGGAATAAGTAGAGAAGCCCGCAGTCAGTTCGCAGTGAGTGAAGTTGAGGTGAACTGAGTTAGGTTGATTGATTTAGCTTGGCCTAAATAAAATTGACCTGAGTTGACTTGGCTTGAATTGCCCTGAATTGACTTGAGTTTACTAATGGGCCCAACTCTCAGACCTACCAAAAGAGAAGCTTCCTGGAACTTGGCTTAGCTAAGACCAGGTCTCACGGCATAGAAAAGCCTCCAAAGGTGATATTCTGGGGATGTTATTGGGCCTTCCAAAGATGGAGGTATCTCAGAGAGGACCAGGGCCATAGTCAAGACTGAGAGAACAGATGGCAATCTTGGCTTGGTCAGGGGGCACCACAAGGCTGAATGTCCCTTGGGTAGTATCAAAATTTATTGGAACTCTGCCAGGATCTTTTCATACTTTTAAAGCAATAGATATCTGTCTTCTTTGTATAGAAAAACCCTTTTGTATGGGGGGTACTCACTTCAGTGGGAGGATGGTCTCTGGGATGGAGGGTCTCATAGACAGAGCATTGAGGACAGAAGACAGGTTGAAGCCAGGAGCCTGGAAAAGCTTCCTGCTGCAGATGCTGGGACCATTATAAATCTGTCCTCCTGTTGTAGTGAGATTTGATTCTTATATCAGGCGGTGTTTGCTGAAGGGAATAGTGACCCAGGAACCACTGTAGGAAATCAGGCAAGACCTTTGTCCTCACAATGTGAAGGGCAATTGGCACTGCTGGGCCCCCTTGGCTGGTCCCACCCCAGGCACTGCTCACCATAGGACATAACCAGGCACCTGAGGGAGACAGGAGTGAGAAGACGATGTGCTCCAGGTGAGCAGGAGCTATTCAAACCCTTATTGCACTTAGCCACGTCTGTGCCTGGCTCCTGCACTGGTCTTGGGAACCATCAATGGAAACAGGTGCCCTTTGTACCCTCTAAAAACCTGTATACAGACTAGATATCAGTGTTTAATGAACGAATAATGGTCAGAGTAAGGCTTAGAAAACCAGTGGAAGATTTCATGAGAGCAAGATGGAAAATTTCAAGATTTCAAGATGGCCAAAGTCCAAGATATAGATGCCCAGCCAGAAAAAAAACAGTGCAGTCCCAGAAGTTGCCCCTCAGGAGTTTGGCTCACAGGGAAAATTGGACTAAATGTAGTCAAGAGACAGGGTGGTGCAGTGTAGATTTAAAATAATGCTGCGATGATCAAAAATTATTTTACAACAAAGACATTTGCACCAGAATGTTTATTGCAACCCAATTCATAATAGTCAAGACATGGAAACAGCCCAAGTACCCATTGACCCATGAATGGATTAACAAATTGTGGTATGTGTACACCATGGAATACTATGCAGCCATAAAAAAGATAGGAGACTTCACATCTTTTATATTTACCTGGATGGAGCTAGAACATATTCTTCTTAGTAAAGTATCTCAAAAATGGGGGGGGGGAGTATCCAATGTACTCAATACTACTATGAAATCAGTATATAATCACCTACACACTCATATGAATGGCAAAACATAACTATAGTCTAGAAAGTAGAAGGGAAGAGGAGAGAGGGGGAGAGAAGGGGGATATGGGAGGAGGGAGGGTATTTGGGGGGGACCTCACCTAATGTGCATGATGCAATGGTACATTTCAAAACTATTAAGAAATGGGTATAATTGTGATAGATGTGTTACTTAGTTCAATGTAAGCATTTCACATTGTATATTGAAGGAGTACCCTGAACCCCATAAATGCATCAATGTACAAAGTTATGATTTAATAAAAAATGATAATAATAAAATAAATAAATATAAAAAAAACAATGCTCCTCAGAGCCCCAGGGTTCTGAGAAGTGTCCCTAAGGGTCTTTATAGGATGGCTTCAGAGAAGGAAAGTCCCCAAAGAAGCAGCTCTAGATCCCCCAACCTCCATTTCAATTACCAAATCTCTGCTTTTATCTATTTCATATATTGGATTTCTACACATATTTTCATTTCTTAAGGATTCTTTTGAGTTAAAAAAAATTCATTTGGAAAGCACTGGTGTTGAAAGAACTTAGGAATTTGCAGATAGACAGTCTGGATTCAAAGCTCAGCCCTACCCCTTTCCACCTATGGGACTTTTGACAAGTAACCTTTTGAGCCTCCAATTTCTTACCTAGAAACTCGCCTCTCAGGGACGCATGAGCGTTAGTTAAGATGCTACAGTATTTTCCAGATGCTGGCATGAGTGTGACTGATGCTGTGTAAGATGACTTTAGGTGGCATATGGATGAACATTTATTATTTCAATAGTTCACAATTGATGCATGTTAGAAATATATCACCAGCACACAAAACTCTATGATTTATGGAAATAATATAGCATTTCCTTTGAAAATAAAGTTGTGTGCCTTTTTTACAAAGCTGAATTGATTTAAAGAGAAATACTAAGTGAATAATACTGATAGGGTAGAAAGAAATCACAAGGAAAGCACATGAATGACTGAAATTTGGAGGAACTTGAAATAATCTATGTAAAACACCTGTCACTTGGGCACTTGGGAAGGGCTCAAAATATGAGTTCTTGTATCCTTTCTTTTATGTTAACTCCCTGGGGCAACTTGGAACCAAGTTTGTCCCAGGGGACAGAGTGGGTGCCTAAGCCCAGGCAGCCTGGAATACAGTATGTGGTAGGCACAGGGCAGCAACCGTGGATTACATCCACGTGGGCAGCAGTGGCCAAGTGTAGCCAGGGAGTTACCCACAGGCTCTCAGAGCAGACAGAGGTGCACACAAAGTGAGGACACACTATCAGTGGCCCACGAAAACATTTCAAGAGTTATTCGGGCACCAGTTAAATACCATGGGGAGAGAGTTACTGCTTTTTCGTCTGGGTACATTAAGGAGAAAGTCTCAACTGGATGTTAGCCTGTACTTGAACACCTCTCTAGCGCATGTTGATCTTGAAGATCAGCCTTCAGCTGTCAACAGTGTCTAGCTGGAATTGAACAGCAATGTCTTATTTTCCATGTATTTATTTCTTACCATTGCCTTCCATTTATAGAACATGATACCAGTTTCCCTTTGATGAGAATAATCTCATAGTACCTTTCAAATATATGTATCAAAGGTTAAAAATCGGTTCAATCAAATCTGTTACTTGTAAGTATCAAGTGAAAACAGTACAAGTGAGATGTACTCCAGGAGAAAAGATAGAGGTGGTCTGTGACTGAGGGAAGAGCTAACCTGGCAAAGACTCTGGTTCAGTGGCTCTGGAGCCCATGCTGGGCCCAGAAACGGGGATGTCTGCAGGCCCAGCCACAGCCTCTGGAACAGGCCTGAAGAGGGCAAAGGATGCTCCCTCCTAAGGAGAAACAAGATTGCTGAGCAGGTGACCCAGCTGGAAATCCAGGGACCAGGACAATAGTCTGGTTGGTAGTACAATCAGGGCTGCACAGGCACCTGGTTCCTGGCAAGGCCAGGTCTGGAAAGAATTATCCAGAAGCCTAACCAGAGGGGAGGAAGGAGTTGAGGCTCAAAAGGAGGCATCTGCTACTGGCGTGGAGTTCAGGGAGTCAGGAAAGAACTCAGAGAGTTCATGTCAGCCTTTGAGAGGTACTGTCTGTGAGTGAGGGTGTGCTGAGAGCAAGCAACAGAAACTACCTACCACATTCAAACAGAAAAGAGCATAATGGAGGGGTTTTCAGACAGCACCAGAATCAAAGAGAAAAGTGGCATCGGGCTCAGGAAAGGATGGAAACCAGAGCAGCACAAGGGGTCTAGAAACAGGACCTGACGCTGGTTTTGCTGAGGTCCCACTCAGGGCTGCCTTCAACTGGGCTGCTTTATTTCCCCTTGCACCACTCTGCTCGTGATTCACAGCCCCGGGAGGCAGACAGCATGGCTGGCTGGGGTCCCGTGTCCTCCTCTTGGCCAGCAGGAAGCATGGAGGCTTGAGTGGACTGCCTCCAAGATTGAGCACTAAGGAAGGGGTGGTTCCCAAAAAGAAAATTAAGGGGCTGTTACCAAAAGGAGGGGGAATGGATTCTGGGTGGCCCAAACCAGCACATGTCTGCCTGAGGAACCAAGGGAGTACTGTGGTCCCCTGGGCCTGAGTCTGGGACAACTCTTGGGGCCTCCTTTCTCCTGCTCTGAATGGACCAGAGTCACTATTATCTGGGGCCAGTGGTCAGCCATATGGCAGGGCCCCCCCAGCCTCCCAGAGAGGGCCTCCTAGATCCTCTACTAGGCTGGAGCCACAGGAAAACTAAGGTGCTTAGACCAACCTGGTCCTTAGACTCAGGGCTGAAAAGGAGCCACTCTGCTGAGGAAATGTAATAAGAACTGATGCACTCAGTGGGTGCAAACCTAACCCTCTGCAGAGCTGGCAGGGAGCACGTGCATGAGTGAACTGCGGTAACCTGGAACAGACATGCCAGCCTGAAGCAGCAGCCACTGTACAACAGGAGCGAGGCCCAGTGTCGATGGATAGACCTGTCATGATTTTTGTAAGTGGAGGCCCAAATCCAGATTTATATGTGAAACTCCTTATGTTTAAAGATCATCAATAAATAGAAAAAAACATAAAATATCGTGCTGACCAACTAATACGTACCACCAGTTTGTGACCATGGGATTAACTTTTCTTCATCTACTATAACTCAGCCGAGATAGCTTCCTCCAGGAAGCCTTCTGTGACTTGCCCCTCCCTCTGCCTCGCCTTCCTTTATCTGGATGGCCATGGACTCCACAGTTCTCCCTATCACAGCACTGACCTGCTGTAGTGCTTGCAGGCAGTCTGAAGTTCATTTGCTTTTGACTGCCACTCTTTGTGAGCTCCTGGAGGGCAAACACCATGTCTTGTTATATCTCTGCACTGCCCAGGGTCTAACACATCAGAGCAGCTGATGGAAGGGGCTGTGGGGACTGCATGTGTCCAAGGAGGGTGAGTTACACTGAGGCAACAACTTGATCCTGAGATGCCTGTGGCTTAATACAACAAAGGTTTGTTTCTCCCGCATAGGAAGTCTGCTGTGGGGCCAGCAGCTCTTCAGGCAGCTTCCTTCCAAGTGGTGACTCAGGGATCCAGGCTGGCTTATACAGCAGGAGAAGAAAATCAGGGGAGAACTCACACTCACTCTTAATTACCTCAGGCCAGAGGGGACATTTGTTGATTCTTTTCTTAGCCCTTTGGCTGGAGCTAGTCATATGACCTATCTCACTACAAGGGTGGCTGGAAACATGAGAATTCAAAGAGTTCCTGTCTCTGCAACATGAACCCTGGCCTGCAGCTGGCAGTACTAGAGAGGTGGAGGATCCCAGAGGTGGACTTGGGCCCCTGGTGGGGCAGAGGCAGCCAGGGCCTGACGTTCACAGATAGCAATGGGATTTCTCATGGTTAGCGCATGGAAGCACTTCTTAACTTGCATGTTTAGCTCGACACATCCTGATAAGTAGGAAAAGAGCAGGGAGAGAATTTCATTTGCCTGAGCTTACCACCTTTCCTTATGTATGCAATCAGTAAACACTTGGAAATTAAAATGAAGTTGATGGAAAATAGAGGTCAAATGTCAGCGATCCAACTGTTTAGAGAGAAATTGCCACCCAATCCCCTGAGCATCTTATGTGAGGCCCATGATGACCCTGAAGTGAATGCAGCTGTTCAAAGTGCTTCTCTTCCGTGATCAGGTGCCAAAGCACTCAGGGGTCCTGACCTTCACTTCTCTATGACCATGGCTGATGGCAAGTCAGTGGGCCCCACTCCAGGGGGCTCTAAGACACTTTCCATAGCTTCTTTAGGCTGGGCAGATGTTTCTTTGGGATGGAAACATAGGATCTTAGATGTGCTCTAGAAAGAACACAAGCCGAGGAGCCAGAAATATCCCTGTTCAAATTCCGGCTCTTTCCTAGTAAGTCAAATTCTTAGCAAGACCTCTCACTTCTCTGAGTTTTAGTTTCATTATCTCTAAAATGAGGACAAAGACAACACCTTCCTCCCAGAACATTGTGCAAAGTCTTTGAGTTTATGCATTTAAAGGGCCCCCGGGCATAGTAGAACCTCAATTGATGTCTTTTTTTGTTTTTGTCTTTTCCCCATTGGGTTTGGGAGGACTGAGTCTAACTTTTCACCAATAGCACCACTGACTGCAGTGAGTCAATTCCCATCTGCATACCTCTACAGACAAGAAGCTCACTATTCCTTTGACCACTCAAGCATCCTGCTCCAAGTTTGAATGACTCCCATGATGTTTATGATGAGAGGGACTGATGCCTTTAGGAACTAGGGTTTGAGGGGAAGGTCTTGACCTGACTCCTATGCCTGCCTGACTAATCACTACCTTGCTCCTCAGAAGTTGTCCCTGAGAACTGGGTGAGAAGAAGTGGGTGAGGGGAACAGGGTAGGGAAATGTATGTTCACTTCTGATTCACGAAAGAAAACAAAGAAATCCATCACATGAGAGATAAGATCAGAACTGGAAAGATTTATACACCAGAGAAGAGAAATCTCTGGAAGACTGCAATAAGACTATGATGGAGGTTCAACCTGGAATTAAATGTGGGGTACAAATAGGAACCCAAAATAAGAAGGAGCTTTCTTTCATTCATTCTGCAAACATTTACTCTTTGTCCACCATGCCAGGCCTCATGCTGAGCACAGGGACTGAGAAATACATCAATTGCAGGCCTTGATCTTGGTGGGGGGGAGGAACAGACATGTAGATGATAATATTAAAACCATATAGGGATTGCTAAGATAAAGGAGAGTGTGTGGTGGGGTGTGTGGGTTCAGAGAAGGGGTGGCTGGCCCCCCTCGAGAAGGAAAGGATGAGGAGGCAGTCAAGAATGGGGAGAGAGGGGATGCCAGGCGGGAGGGCACCATAGGCAAAGACATATGGGTGGGAAGCAGCCTGGTGTGTAAAGACCCCTCCCACTGTGGGTCAGCAGGGGACCTTGAATGACAGCCACAGAGCTGAGACTCTGTCCCAGGCTAGGATGAAGCCTTGGGAGAATGAGTTGTTTCTTGTTTTTGTCCTTTCAGAAAAATTTATTGTAATATAACCTACATCCATAAAGTGCTCACATCATACGTTTACGGCTCAATGAATTTTCACAAAGTGAATACAATCGCATAACCTGCCCTAGCTCAAGACACGGAAACTGACCGGCATCAGGAAGCCGCCTTTACTCCCCTTTCCAATTCCCATCTAGACTCCTTAAACCCCACAGCTGCTGTTTGCCCCCACAGATCAGGAGCCACCGTCCTGACTTCTAACCCCATAGATTAGAGGCTTGTTTTTGAACTTCTTCTAAGGGAAAGCATGCGGTATTGGACTCAGTGTTTTTCTTCGTGCACCCACCATGGTGTTAGAGATTCTTTCATGCTGTTCCGCTTGGTTGTAATTTATTCTCATTATTTTACATGCCATCGTATGACTACACCAAAAGGTAGTCACAAGCTGAGTTGCTTTCAGCTTGAGGTGCTTAGGAGAAGGGCTACCATGAAGAGTCTTGTACGTGTCTTTAGATGAACATGGATGCACATTTCCAGGGGGCTTGTGTCAAGGAGTCCAGTCACTGCATCATAGGAGATGCTGGTTCCATTCTGGCAGATACTGTTCAAATTTTTTCCAAAATGATAGGAGAAATTTACACTCCCTACTGTATTGCATAGACGTTCCAGTAGCTCCAAACCCTCACCAAAATATACTACCTTCCATCTTTTCCATTCTGGTAAACAGGTAGTGGTTATAGCTGTAATCTGCCCTTCTCCAAGGGCTAGTGAGGTTGATCACCTCTCTGGGTGCCCACTGGGCATTGGAACATCCTCTTTCATGAACTGTCTGGTGAAGGCCCCAGAAGGGCGGTGTGGAGGACAAGGTCCATAGTTCATTTTAGAAAGTCATCCTGGGCAGCCAAGTGAGGTGACTGGGATTGTGGAAGTAGGTGCCCTGGACCCTCTGGCTAGTACCAGCGACATCTCTCTTGGAGATGTCCATCATGCCAGGGCTTTCTTTAGCCACTGGGTTGCTTTTAGCTTGAGGCGCTTAGGAGAAGGGCTACCATGAAGAGTCTTCATCCACCTCCTTAAGTCCCCACAGCTGCTGTTTGTCCTCACAGGTCAGAATTGCTTGTCACAGATGAGGTAGCTCAGTCCAGAGAGGGAAATGACTGGCCCAAGGTCTCACAGTTGGGGATGGGAGTGGAGCCTGAGAGCAGGGCCTCAGGCTCTGGGTTTGTTTCTTCCCAATCTCAGACCGGACGGGGCAGTCCCAGGAAGGAGTCAAACGGAGGGGAGCAGGAAAGCAAAGAAGCAGCTGCACAAATGTCTATCGAACTCCTTATTTTGCAAAGAAGATTATTCTCCCTTTCTTTCCTCCCCTCTTTTAATCCCTTCTCTCCCTTCTCCGCTCCCTTCTTCTGCCCCCTTCCCCCTCTCTTCCCTTCCTGATCTCCACATCATACCAGCAGAGGTGAGCAACCACAGAAGTTCAGTGCCCCCAGCCCTGACACCATGTTGGATGCCCAGTGATGTGACGGCAGGAGTCAGCCCCACATGTGTTAAATCTGTCTCTGCCACCACACACCCTGCGGCCCAGGGCTGGTCACTTTACTTCCCTGAGCCTTAGGCTCCTCGTCTGTTTCAACAATCCCTTCCCCAGAGTCTTGTGGAGAGAGGTGAGTGAGACACAACTGTAGAGATGAGGCGGGGCTTAGTTTATTGACACACTCATTCTCCCACCCTGAACACTGCCAGGACTGGTGTGCTCCCTTTCCCTCCTTGACTCCCTCCTTCCTGAGGGCTGGTGCCCCAGGCAGCTGCAGCAGGCCCCTAGCAAATCCTCACTGCTTGAGAGCAGGTGTGGTGGCTAAGCACAGCATTCCGCCCCTGGACCTCATCTCCCAGAAGCTGCCTGCACTTGGGCTGACAGCCCCCCAAATGAGGTCCAGGGCCCAGGCGCCTCTATTTTGGGAGCCTTGCTTGGTGAAGTGCTTTGTTAACACCACCTCCAAGCAGCACCCCCACCCCAACACACATACCCTGCGCTTTATCACCTCTCACCCATCCTTCCTCTCAATCTGCTCAGCATTCGGGGAGCACTTCCAAGCGCTGCTGCTAGGCTCCAGGAAGTCACAGCGCCCTGTCTTCCTGGAGTCTCTTCTCCATGGAACAAGACAGACAATAAATGAGCAGATGGTACAATGAATAGGATGACCTTGAGTGATACTCAAGGCCATGGAGGTGATAGGGAAAGCTATGACTGTGGTCGACCTCAGTCCTAGAGCAGAGTGGGGGGTACTCATGACCTACTGCCTGGGACGATATGAGCTTCTCTGGCTTGGGCTCCAAAGTCCCCCTGACAGACTCCTGGTGAGAGGGCCCAGGACTTGACCTTCCTGACCCTAGCTATCCATAGGAACACTTCCCTGGTCCACCAGCTTCTCTCTGCCCACCCCATAGGGTTTTTTCCTCCCTACTCTACTAGATTCTGAGCAAGCAGAGTCCTTTCTAGACGTTTCTCCCACAAAACGCCTGGGACAATGGCAATGAACCAGCCCCCAGACAAGGCTTCAGACCCTCTCGGGTCTCTGAACCCTGCACTTGGCCTTGGTCTCTTCTTTCCAGGTCCCTGCTTCCCCTCTGTCCCTTACCCTCTTGCTCACTTGGTCTCTCTGTCTCATCTCGATTTTCCTCTATCTCCCTGTTACTCTAATTCCTATGCTAAATTTACTTCTTATTGGGATATTAACTTCCTTCAAATAAATATTTTTTTAAAGAGATTCATTGAGCTCCTCCTGGGTGCTGGCATGAGGTAAGGAGCTTGGTTCTAATCAAAGATGAGTAAGGCTCGGACTTCCCTGGAAGAAAGATGAGTCACACGCCCGAACAAGTGAAATGGGAAGGCTGAAGTGGCCAGTGTCGTAGAGAAGACATTGGGGCTGCAGAGAATCCAAGAGGGGGGTCCTGGGGCTTCATGGAGGAGGTGATGTTTTTAGTCAGATCTTGAAACGTGGCCATGCAATGCAACGTGGGTTGACTGTGGGGGGATCTCCAATGGACCGTTGCTCAAAGGCCAGCTCATTTGGCTGAAACTAGGGAAACTGAACATTATCTTTGTTCCACTTTACAGTTCTCTGATCCCAACTCACTCCCTTACAAATTTCACCATCTTCTGCTTTCTTCTTTCACCCATGCTGGTTTCTTCCCTACTGCTTCCTTCACAGACCAGAAGACAGTACTTCAGAGTTTTGTACTCAATTTCTTTTTCTTCCATTCTCTCCCTTCAAATCTAAGTCCTATTCTCCTGTATCCCTCCTTCTTAACCTTCAAGGTGCCCTGAGTAAAATATGGACTTTGGCATCTGACCTGGGTCTGAGTTTGCTGGCTCCACTCACTAAGCCTTTATTGCATCCTTGGGAAATGGTTTACTAGGGCTGTGTCGAAAATCAAATAAGACAAAGGATGTAGAAATGCTTCCTACTGTTAATGAGACTCTTTACAGTTAATGAAAGCTCTTTAGACTGCAAGTGACAGAAACCAACACAAAATGGCTTAAAGCGAAAAGGGAAAGTCTGACGTTGCTACCAGCAGACACGCCTGGACCACCCAAGGCTTCCAATGGCTACTTCACAACTTCACCCTTCTATACCTCTCATTGTGCTCTCCTCCAGGTCAGCGTCACTCTCAGGGAGCCTCTCTCCTTATAGTGGGACCACAGCCACCACCTGTGTTCTACTAGCTGAGAAACTCCAGTGGAAATAGGGCACCCATTCCCAATGGTTCCAGGGCAGTTCTGGCCCATTCCCATAGCCAGGCCTGGGCCTCATGCTGCTGTCTGGAGCTGGTACTGATACGATGATGATCTTCCCCCCCATTCCGTGAGGACCATGAGCAGAGGATTAAGTCCTCTCTAGGAGGTGCTGTTTCACAGCTATGAGGGGAAGGGAAATTAACCCCCTTGAGCAATAGAGATGGGGAACACAGGAGAAGGGTCAGGCCTTCTTAATTCCAAGTCCCTGCCTCTTCAGAAAGTCTTCTCTGACCCCTCATGGATGTGTTGGGTGCTCCACTCTGTGCTCTTATAGCACCTTACTCTTTCCTTGTCAACATACTTATCACATGTATATTTTCTATTTACTCGTCTGTCTCCATCACAGGCCTTTCAGTATTGGGAAGACAAAGCGAGTCCATCTTGCCTGTGCTGTGCCCCTAATGTTGACCAATGCTAGACTCTTAGCAAATGATAACTAGACGGAGGAATAGATGAGCAGTGAGATAGATGAATAGATAGATGGGCGGGTGAATGGATGAATGGCAGGATAGATGATGGAGAGGTGAATGAATCAATGAATTATTGGTTGAATGTATAAACGATGGATGTATGATTAGATGGACAGATGGAGGGCTCAATGGATGGATAGATAGTACAGATGGATGAATGATTTGGGAGAAAACTTGTGAGATCAGTCTGGAAATATGTTGAACCTCAACTGCCCGAGCACATACAAACAGAGCTATCCATTAAGCTATTGGTAGGTGGACCTGGAATTCAGGAGAGAGATTTGAGAGCTGGAGATTAACATGGGGACTGGAGACTCTACTGGAGGCCATGGGAGTGGATCCAGATCTGCAGGGAGGGAGCAAAGTGGTGCACCCGAGGTCGTGTAACAAGTTAGTGGCCTTTGGCCTCAGGGATGTGTGATGTCAATGCCTGCTTTCATACCCTCATTCTGTGGCAGCCTGGCCACTACTTGAGGTGGCAGCACACAGTTAACGTCACTCCCTCTCCCTACCCTCCCCCTCCTCAAACCACTCAGCCAGAAGGGAGCAGCTGCCTGGGAGGACAGAGAGACAGATTATGTAAACTGTGATTGCCACCCACAGGAGGAGGAGAGTGAATAGGTATTGAAATGCGCTTTCAATAATGCATGTCCTCCTCCGCACAGGCCTGGGGCTTGTGAAGGGGAGAGGAACCTTAAAGGGACCGAGCCTCCCTCTATCCCATCCCTAGCACGCATAGGCCCCAAACTGGCTACACAGGTCCTCTGTCCACAAATAGAAGGCACCCTGGTCAGGAGTTCTCAACCTTTCACTCTCAAGGGCACCCTCTTTTTTTTTTTTTTTTTTTTTTGCCCTACTGGCTCCAATGGGTTCGACTTTTTAAAGATTCTGTTTTCCAAACATGCTGTATTTAAGTCATGATTAATTCATTTCCCCCATTTTTTAGTAATCCACGACACTTAATTGCCAGTCAGAGCTTTGATCAGCAAGAGGTAAACCATGAGGTGATATCATTGCAACCCAAAGCCAACAAATATAACAAATAATGTCATCAGTCAGGCCGGCCTTCCTGGCAGAAAATGTCCTTTCTCCTTCTACTCCCAGAGATAGAAGAAGGCCAGATTGGGAACCAGGGACCCTACTCAGCTCTCTTATTTTGCAGAGGAGGAAACTAAGGCCCAGAAAGGCAGATGGACTTGGCTGAGGTCACAGAATCAGTGGGATGTGAAGACTGAGGCCTGGCTTCTGCAGTTGTAACTGGCCTAGAATTTAGCAGTGAATTAGCTAGCCAAGGGATCTGGAAGTTGAAAGCACAGCAAGAGAGAAGTGATCATAGCCAGCACCTTCATTGTGGACCTACTATGCAGCAGACCCCCTAGACAGAGCCCCCTTTTTGTTGTCACACAACAACCCTGAGAGTTGAGACCATCATTCCTGTTGTGCATGGGAAGAAAGAAATTGAGCATCAAAGAGGCTCCATGGTTTACATAATCCACTCAGCTGGGAAGCAAAGAATCAGGATTCCAGCAGGTTTGGCCAACGGACTGGGAAACTTTTTCCACCTCACTGGCCTGGCTGGCTTGGAGGTGAGGAGGTCACTCAGCCAGATCTAAAGTTCTGCTTTCCACTTAGCAGCTTTGTGAATTTGGCCAAAGATCTCACCAGTCTGGGCCAACATTTTCTCATCTGAACAACCAGGATAGCATCTGTTTTCTTGAGTGATGATAGAGGATACGAAAAAGATGAGTTTAAGGATCCCAGCACAGAGCTTGGGGTGCGATACTCTCCCCCTCCTTTCTCCCCTTTTCTGGTTAAAAAAAAACAAAAACACACCCCCTAGCTGGCAGAGTCTCCAGGTGTGAGATCTGATTGTTCTTGTCTCTAGGGAGCTCCCAGGCTATGGGTCAGGAAAGCTGTGCCCTGTTCTTCCTCTGCTATCCATTAAAGGGATTGTTTTCCTCAGGTCCAATAATTCTGAGACAAGAGTTGGGGTGGGGGAGGAGAAGAGGCCAGGCTCCCTCTGCCTGGTTTCAATGCTGTCCTGGTCACTGCCATCTGTTTCCGCGTCTGGTTTTGTTGATGTTGGGTTGGAGATGGCTTGAAAATTCTCACCACACTTCTGGAAACTCTGTTGATTTCCCCCAGGCAGCCTAACGAAGCTGGAGTTGGGAATCTCAGCTCCCCGTGGCTAGAGAGAGTGACCCTGGTAGATTCACCATAGTTGCTCCCCTTGGACCAGGTGCCGCTCAAGTGACTAACTCTCTGATTTCCCCTGAATGTGGTTTTAAATGAATAAGTGGGTGGGGGTGGGGGGGAACCTTGACAACTGGGCTGGAGCACTAAGCAATTCTTTGGGCAGGAATTCAGAGGCTTGTGAGGCAGCTCCCTGGTCCAGCCGGGATGAACAGAGCCTGGCCCTGTACTCATGGAGCTCTCAGCCCAGGGTAGGGGCAGAAGAGAGCTGGATGCAGAAAAACTCAAAGTATCAGCCAGTTTAAGGGCTGTGACAGGGGCACGGCATGGTGCAGTGAGAGCCCAGGGCAGGGCCAACAGACGGTGGAGGGAAGACACATGGGGGAGGTGTACACAGAGAATAGAACTTTGAGCTAGGCCCGGTGAGAAATAAGCAACTGCAGATAGTGTGAACAGATGCCAAGATGGGAGCATGGGAATGCATTTTAAGGAGAGTTTTAGGTTGTCCAAATACAAGGGGATGGACAAAAGGTTAGGCAGGAGTGTGACTTTGGGTCAGATGATTAAAGGCCTTGAATGCCATTGCCAATGGGAATAAATCCAGGCTTTTGCACAGATCCATGGCACAGAATGACTGTGCTCCAGCTAGTGTTTAAGAAAGATCTCTCTGTAGAAACTGGAGGCAGATGTTCCAAAATGGAAGCCAATGGCCCATGTAAAACTCAGATGGGCCTTGGACTAGGCTGGGAAGATTTTTATGCAGGTGAATGGATTATATTTGGTGGCTGATTAAATGTGGGGATGAGAGAAAGAAAAGAATCTGCCAGGATGCTACCCTGAGTTTTGACCCCTCTACCCTGCTCAAGGTGGGGAGAGAGGATCCACCAACATCCAGGCCAACCCACGCTCCCAGGGAAAAAAGGACAGGGAGGCTTTCTGTCAGCTATATCTCTCAGAATGGAAGAGAAAGTTTACTAATTGTATTCTTGTACTGGTCAACATGCTTTCAGTCACAAGTGAAAGAAACCAAACTCAAAGAGACTTCCAGCAAAAGGGGGAATTTGTTGATATAATGAGAAGCTCAAGGGAAGACTGGTTTCCTCCACAGCTGTAATGATGAGATCAGATCTGTGTTTCCCCCCACAGCTTCTTTCCTCTGTGCTGGCCTCGTGTCCAGGCAAGCTATCTTCACAAGATGGCCCCTGCAGCTCCAGAATTATGTCCCACTAGCTTAGCAACCACCCACAAAAAGAGGCTTCCCACCAACTCCAGCAAAAGTTTCAAAACTGAGTCTCATTGGCTCTCTTGGGTCACATGCCCTTCCCTGAGCCAATCAGTGTAGGCAGAAGATGGACTGCACTGACTGGTTAAATCCTCATTGTGTGCCTGCTACTAGAGATAGGGCTTAGGAGCCTCAGCCCCACCTAAACCACCTGGAATGAGTCAGGGGGAAAAGAAGCTCCTCTAAAGGAAATGGGGGGGGACTATTACTAAAAGGGAAATGGATGTTTGGAATGCAAAACCACCAGCTATTGTCTTGATTGCCTTTCTTCGGCAGCCTGGGGCTATGCAGAGTGGCCACCACACCCTCCACCGTTTGACACCCATACCATAATATTATACTCTGGCCTTCCCAACACATCAGTGAAGTCAAAGAGATGAGTGAGCAGAGAGATGTACTTGACCTTTTGCACATTCAAAATAATAACCAACTGAAATTATTCATTCATATACTCATTTGCCTCCTGAGTTCCCTGGCTGGCTCTGACTATTGTGGGTGACAGAAAGACCCAGACTGTGTCCTTGAGGACTTCACAGTTAGTGAAGTCTATTTTAGATGTAATTGTCTGATAATTTAGTAGACTTAGACTTACCTGCAAAAAAAATAACATTTCACTGGGTATTTTTTCTGCCACTTGGATGCTTTTATTTGCTTTTAGATTAACTGCCTCACATGAAAATCATGAATTGAAAAGGCCTTTCAAAATGCCCCCATTTACTTTCGAGTCAATTTTCTCTTCACTGATAAAAATACCTAATTGTTATTACATTTATTGAACGTCCGCATTGAAGCAGCCTCTGGGGGATTCATGGTTTAGTCTCTGGAAATCTGGATCTGAGTCCTGAGAAGGTCTGGTGGTTCCTTCCCTGACTAAGAGGATGAGGGTCTGGAAACTGTTCTATTAGAACAGGCAACTGCAAAATTATAGTTTGAACAAAAGACTCAGGGGCATATGATCGCTTTTGTCAAGTACCTATATGTGGAAGCAATGCGCATTGATCCAGAGGGCAGGTGCCAGGACTGGAAATAGATTTTTTGCTCAATATGAAAGAGAACTCTCTAGGGACAAGAGCTGTTACCAAATGAACAGACTGCCACATAAGTTAGTAAGCTCCTCTTTCCTGGAGGCGTGTAGGTAGGGGCTTTTGGGTGGCAAGTTGGACCAAATAACTTCAGCTTCTTCTAAGTTGTAGCTCTGGCTCAGACACTGTCTTGCTGTGTGGCCTTGGGAAGACTTTATCTCTCTGAGCCTCAGTGACCCAGATAATGCTCATAGCTTCTCCCTCTTCTAAATACTTTGCCTCACTCATGTCAGGCATTCACACCTGCCTCTGCACACTCGGAAGATTTCTGCCCCATACATATTTCGAGGCTCCCAGTGCCTGAGAAAACCAGCCCACCAAACCCACAGGTGTGAAGCAGCTTCTGTCTGTACCTTCTGTTCCTGGAGAGGCTGTGATTCATAGATATGGAGGACACCTCCCCCACCCAGCAGGTGGAGAGGGGAGGTGTGGGGGAGTAAACGAGCCACTGGAACAGGACGCACTGCCCCAAACACACTTGCCTGAGCTTCTCCCATCACCATCGTCCTGTCTGCATGACTGGCCCTTGATCCACAGATGATTCTGAGAATGGGCCTCTCCCCACCTGGTCAGGCAAAGGGCAGGTGCAGATCTCAACATCTTGGATCTGGGAAGTGCCTTTCCTACAGGTCTTTCCATAAGGGGCCTTAAAACAGTCACAAACCAATGGGGGCTGGTCAAGGACACGCAAATACAAACTGTCCCTGACCTTCCCCTGCCTCATTAGCTTCTCATTTAGTTTTTATAACAGCTCTTGAAGGGATGCATTGCCATTCCCAACTTGTGGAGAGGAAGCTAAGGAACAGTGAGGCTAGGAACTGCCCAGGGCCAGCTGGCAAGTAAGTAGCAAAGAGACCATTGGACCAGTCCCCTGCCCACCATGCTTCCTTTCTGAGGATGCACAGACACTCACCATCTGAAGGAGGCAGTGACCCTTCCTGTCAAGTGCTCCTTTGCTGGGAATGTCAGTCAGAGCTGCACAAGACCCCAGTTCCCTCTTTCACTATTTGCCAAAGGATAGAGGACCTGGGGCTCCACCTGCCCGCTGAACCCTGCTGGGTCTTTTGGAGAAGACACCAGCCCTCTCTGAGCCTCCATTTCCCTATATTTAAAATGAGGACTTGGTCCCTGGAGCATTAACTGATGCCAAGCCTCCATTGTTCTAAGTTTCCTCACCCCCATGCCTCCACCTGGGTGAGGATGCAAACTTTCAGCCACACACAGGCAGGCAAAGCATCTCCCACCACCCACCTCCTACCAACCTAGGGTATAGACACGACCACGACACAACCAGGAAGGTGCAAAGCCAGAGAGGAGGAACAGCCTCTTGACCCTCACAGAGGCATGAACAGAATTCCAAGACTCATGTGGAGACAGCTGGGCCCTGCAGCCGCAGGAGACACAGCAATGCAAGGTGAGCTGGAGACACACATGTCCCCATGCATCAGCTCTGGGCCCCACTGAAGCCCTTTGTCTGCACTATCAGAGCCAGGCCTTCTGCTGTTGCTGGATGCCAATCCCAGGTACTGCCCAGGGGTCTCTCTTACACACCCAGATGGTTCCTTTTACACACCCAAATGTCCCCATATCCTTCTGCACTCTCTGGGGTTCTAGAAACAGAACTGTGTGAGGCCTGGTTGTCCAGAAGAGAGGCAGTCTGAGCTGGCGGAACACGGGAAGGGCATGTGGGCAGAGGAAGCCGGGGAAGTGGGAAAAGAAGGGAGGGACCGCCATTGCAGAGCATGCCAGCCTGCACCTGTCCCCGCCCCGCCCCAGGCAGGTGCGGATAAGCAGCAAAGAGATGATTGGACCTACCTTGTGTGGCTTAATTTTCATGACAATTGGGAGGAGGCAAGATTAGCCCCACTTTTCAACTGAAATCACTGATGCTCAGAGACATGAAGCAACTTCCCCAAGGTCACACAGCCATGGAGCAGCAGAGCCCAGGTATAAAGCATCACATTATGCTTCCTCCTCCGCAGAGGTATGTGATGTCCCCACGGGAGAACTAAGTGGGACATCTTTCCTCTAGGAGGGGGGAGATCTCATGGTGAAGTACTCCGCCCCTAGCTATCTAGCCACCCTCAGCCTCTTCCTTTGCCATAGGCCACAAGCCACAAGCAGGGACTCCAGTGGTCTCTTTCAGGGACACTTGCAAATGCAGCTTCCCAGACATATAAGGAACAAGTATAATCTAATCCCTGGAGTCCTCATTCCTCAAAGCTTTCCTGAAAACAGCAGGAAGCTATTTTTGAAGGCAACAACCTCAGGCAGTAACCTGGGAGATGGGCCCATGCTGACCCTCACCCCTGAGGGCTGAGGGTAGCATTCACCCAGCTCATGGCTAGCCAAGAAGCCTACATCTGGAAAAAAGGGGCAGAGACATGCCACCTGCCAGGGGAAGGGGGTAGGTCTCTTTGCCCCAAATGACCCTCTCACCTGTGCCGGCTGGAAGGGGCCTAAGATCCCCAAAGAGAATGCGTGTGTGTTTGAACCCTACACTTGTTGGCATCAAGGACATTGTGTACATGCATAGTTGGGGAAGAGTGTGTGTTTGTGGCAGCCTGGGTGTCTGCCTGTGTGATATTTAGGTACATGAGTGTCTCTGAATCCCTGAAAGCCAGTATGTTGATGTGAATTTACCTCTGTGTGTATGCGTCTGAATGTGTTTATTCTTTTGTGCGTGTGTGTAAGTGTGTATTTGTGTTGTTTATGTGTGTCTGTCAGTCTCCAAGAAACCCAGGAAAGAAATGGACAGAATTTTAGAAATAGGAGGAGCATTAGCTTCCTCATTCTTGATCCCCTCTTACCCCACCACTCAAGTCACAGATGGAGAAATCAAAGCTCAGAGTGCGAGGACCTGTCTAAGGTCAGAGAAGACTGGAACCCGGATTTGCTTCTTGGCTCCCAGAGCCTGTCTACTCAGTCACCATTCAAGCTCCATTATCAAGGTCAACAGCTGTTCCTTCCCTGCCTCCATGCAGGTGAGGACCAATGGGGCCCATCTCCTGGCTGGGCTTTGAATTGGCTGCTGGGAGGGCAGAGGTACCTGGACATAAGCGCATGTGTTATGAACTCTGAGTAGAACGTTGACTAGTTTAGCAGACCTTTGCTGTAGAAGAAAAGTATAAACTAAACCTCATCAACTGCCCATCCTGGGACCAGGGAGCTCCCAAGATTGGCCAGACATGGCTCCTGCCCTCAGGAAACCCACAGTCTGGCAGGAGGTGAGATAAGTAAACCAAAAACTATGGCTCAGGTTAAAAGCCCCTAATGGAGGCATGGACAGAATCCCAAAGTAGCACAAAGGCAGGAGCAGCTGATTCTGCCCAGAGGGCCAAACAGAGCTCCTGAGGAGATGACATTTGACTTGGGATTTTAGAGACAAATAGGTATATCAGACACTGAAAGGGAAAGGGCATTCCAACCTGGTGGCTCCAACTTACACAAAGTCAACTTACCCACTTCCTGATACTTGGCTCTAGAGAGATCCAGCTCCGCCCTGGTCTACCCTAAGTTTCTGCCTAGTCTTTCCTCTGTGTTTCTTGCCTGTGATCCTGTTATGCCACCATCTAGAATTTATTCCTTCAGAAAATACATTCTGAGCACCAAAAGGTCCTTGGCCCCGAGAGTGATGTGGGAGATAGAGATGCGATTTTGAGCATGGTCTTAGTGTCTGAAGGTGAGAGATGAGAGTGATTAATAGTCAACCAGCCCATTTCCTAAGTGCTTGGTGCTATGCTCCGTGTGGTGAAGGATGAGAAGACTAGGAAAGCTCACTGAGCACCTTGCTGTGCTGGGCATATGTCCTGTGTCAGAGGTTAAACTCTGATGGGCCCATTCTGCAAAATGAAGTTCAGGCTCACAGATGTGAGGTTGCACATAGTCCTAAGAGCTGAGCCAGGTTTCTGTGACTGAGAGTCTGGCTTCCCTCTGCCGGGCTAGACTGCCTGCCTTCATGACCAAAAGCATGGGCTTAGGAAAATGATGTTTTTGCTGTTCTTTTGCCTGTAACTGTCTCCTTACTGGGGCCCCTAAGCTTTCAGTTATGACTCTTTTGGAAATGCCAGCCAATGTGGGGACCCAAGGCAGCCGAGAGGTTGTCTAACCTTGGGCTTATAGGAAGTAGAACCATTCTTCCCACTTCAAGGAAGCAGTATGGGCCTACAGGTTTGAGGTCAGAGTTGGGGAGGGCAGGAGACTCAGGGAACATGACTGGGTTCTTTAGTCTTCCATGCCTTCCAGGAAAGCATGGAACTCCTTGCTGTTCAGACCAAAACAAGAAAGTGTACACTTAGGAGACCCAACGAGGCCATCCACATGAAGCCCCTAGCACTCTGCTTACCTCTTCACCATGAGCTAAGAAAAAAAAATGATTAATCTGCATTGCATGGCAGCTATACAGTTTTGAGGTTTTTTGAAGTTTCTTTTATCACTGAGGCTTCTTAACCCACCTTGTGATTGCCACCCGCAGTCTATAGATGAGAAAGGCTGGCTGATAGAGACATGGAAATGAATAAAGTACAGCTCTGGACCTCAAAGAACTGGGAGCTGAGAAACATGAGCACACAGTAGACTCTAGGATGATCAAGACCATGATACAAAAAAGCATGAGAAGTCAGTAGGGCACACAAGGAACTCCTGTCCAACAAGGAGAATCCGGAAGGGCTTCCTGGAGAAGGAAACATCTAAGCCAAGCTCTGGGTGAGTTATAGTTAGTCAAGCAGATGGAAATGGGAAGGAATAGCATGCAGTAGATCAAAGGCTTGCAATCAAAGCCCAAATTCCTCTTCAAGATTTTTTTAGAAGCTTAGGTTTGAGGCATCCATTGGATAGGTGTGATTTGGAAAATGTTGGCAGTAGGATCCAGGGTAGGGATGGGAGTCTGGACTGAGGACTGATCCTATAACCAAAGCTAGACAATCCCCATACTGGAGAGGACTCTCTCCACTCCTTCTCAGCATAGCCAAGTCCCTTTGGAAACTGCCCAAATTCTGGCCTGGGCTGCCACCTGCCTTCTGCTGCCCTCTCTGCTGACCGTGCCTGACATCCTCTTTCCTTGTGAGCTGGAGACCCATCTAACCTGGAAGCCCAGGGTTCTGCAGGGCTGTTAGCTCTGACACTGGGCTCAGCATTCCTCTGTGGAAGTCCCCTCTGTGGCGGGCTTTTTAGGACAGGGTTTCACCTAAGGGTAAATCCTAAAACATTTTGCAAACCAACAGCATCTTGGCAGGTAGCTGATATGCAGGGGCAATCCCTGGACTTGGAGTCAGGAAGGCCTGCTTTTGGATGCCAGCTCCGCCATTCACATAGCTTGGCACATCATTATGTCTCTCTGGGCCTCAGTGTCCACAATATAAAGTGGGGTAATGACACCAGATATGCAGAATTACTGGGAAGAGTCAAATGAGATCCTGCATATTAAAAGCACTCAGAAATTATTCACACATGGTGGGTATTATTGCTGGGACTGTAATCATGAATAGCAGCAGATGTTTATCCACTCAATAAGTATCTACCAGGGGCCAAGGGCCGGGTTCCATGCTCAGAGCTGGAATCTATCAATGATCTGAGTAAACACAGGGTCTGCCCTCAAGGTCTTCCCAGTCTGAGAAAGAGACAGTTATAGACAATTTCAATACAATGTGATTCATGCCTAGGATAGGAGGAATCACAGGGGCAGGGTAACATTTGATGTAACCTAGGCCAGCATAGGAAGTGCAGAAAAGTTGTGCAGAAGTGATATCTCGATGGAGTGAGCTAGGGCCAGGTCACGAGGGAAGAGCTCCAGAACAGACAACAGCGTGGGCAAAGGCTGGGAGGCAGGACCGTGGGACACTGTGAAGGAGGAGAGCTGAGGCTGCAGAGGTGAGCTGGGCATGACTTGAAGATAAGATCAAAGTTCATGGTGTTTAGTTGATTTCTTTTAAGCAGATTGCAAACCATTTGTTATTTTTTTTTATTTCAAACTAGTGTAAGGGTACATATGATTAGGGTACACTGTAAGTCTCAGCTGAAGTCGAGTCCTTCACCCAGGAGGTGTCCCACATGCCCCTACATTGTACCCATCAGGAGGGAGTTTACCAAAACCCCTCCCTCTTCCCCCTTCCTTCTTCTTGAATTTGTGTTTTTCTTTCATGTAGGCCTGTAGTTTTGAATTAGCGTGAGTACAATGAGTACATAGGATGCTTGTTTTTCCATTCTTGAGATACTTTACCAAGGAGAATATTCTCCAATTCCAATCAATAAAGACAAAAGATGTGAAGTCGCCATCTTTTCAGGGCTGAGTAGTATTCCATGTATACATATACCACAGTTTATTAATAGATCCATGGGTTGGTGGGCACTTGATTCCACATCTTTGCAATTGCAAAATGAGCTGCTATAAACATTGGAGTGCAGAAGTCCTTATAATAAAATGATTTTTTTTCTTCTGGGTAGATGCCTAGTAATGG
Source organism: Arctocebus calabarensis (assembly GCA_963573935.1). Classification (NCBI taxonomy): domain Eukaryota; kingdom Metazoa; phylum Chordata; class Mammalia; order Primates; family Lorisidae; genus Arctocebus; species Arctocebus calabarensis. The sequence continues at coordinate 56,228 of CAUYON010046119.1, forward strand.
GTTTGAGGATTCTCCATACTTCTTTCCAAAAAGGCTATTTTAGTTCGTGTTGATTTTTTTTTTTAAGTAAAAACTACAAAACCATAACATAAATGTGGATCCCATTACAGTTACTGGAGCCTAGAACAGCCCAAAATAGGAATCCAGAGAAAAGTTTGGGGAACAAAATGGTGGGAAATAGTGCAGTCATGCAAAAGAGCTCCTTTAGAAAAAAAAACAAAAACAGTAATTTATAGCATCAAAAATCTAAATCAAGCTTCACTGGCAAATTCTATCAAACATTTATGGAAGAAATAATACCAGTTTTACACGAAATATTTTAGAAAATTGGAGGGAACCTTCCTAATTCACTTTAAGAGGCCAATATTAGCTTGATACCAGACAATGGTATTCCAAGAAAATCCTGTATTCCTCATGAACATAGGCATAAAATCTTTCCCCAAATATGAGGAAATTGAATCTAGACATTCCCAGGTGCTCACATCTGAATTAATCTAAGCTATCCCATTGTTGAAATCAAAGTTTTTTTTAGAATCAAATTATTTATTTAGCTGAGTTTGTAAGAAAAGTCTCTATTCCAAGTGATTTTTAAAAGCTCAAACTAAGTCCCAGTGCGGGGGCTCACACCTGTAATCCTAGCACTCTGGCAGGATAAGGTGGGCAGATTCCTTGAGCTCAGAAGTTTGAGACCAGCCTGAGCAAGAGTGAGAGACGCTGTCACTAAAAATTACAGAGCATTGTAGTGGGTGCCTGTAGTCACAGCCATTTGGGAGGCTAAGGCAAGAGGATCACCTGAGCCCAAGAGTTTGAGGCTGACGTGAGCTAAGATAATGCCATGGCACTCTGCCAAGAGTGACAGAGTAAGACTCTGTCTCAAAAATAAAAGTAAAGGGCAGCGCCTGTGGCTCAAGGGGCAGGGCGCCGGCCCCATACACTGAAGGTGGCGGGTTCAAACCCGGCCCGGGCCAAACATTGCAAAAAAAGAAAGCTCAAACTGACTTAAGTCAAAAAATAAAATAAAAAGGTAAAGTGCTGGTTCATGCTATTGAAACTGAAACCGAGGCAAGGCCAGAACCAGGCTCCTGATGATGTCACCAATGTCACTAGGAAGCTAGCTCTCTCCACCTCTCATCTCTGCTTTCCTCTGGGTGTTTCAGGCAGGTTCTCCCTCGGGGTGGCAAGATGCTGCCATCAGGCCAGGTGTTTGTTCAACAAGCTGCAAGTCATGTGGAAAGAGAGGGCCTCTTTCTGGGAGAGCCCAGAATTGCGGTTCAGCCAGGGTGGGTTAAACATGAGTCTTGTGCAAGCATCCTACCTCTGACTGTCCCACTCCATGCCTTGAAAGGCAGAGGCTCTGGAGCAGAGAACAGGCAGGAAACAGGAGCAACAATCATTTCTCTCTGTGCAAAGCTCCAGTAGACATGGTCTCTGCTCATCCTTGCCCTGCAAAACAAACTAAACACATGCCCATGTCACACCCATTCTACAGACAAGGAACGTGAGATCCAGAGAGGAAGACAGCAGACAGGAGGTGCAGCCAAAGCTGTGTTCAGATCTGCAAGATTTCACATCCCAGGGTGTTTCTAATTCTCAGAAATCCTCCTCAAAGGAAACCAGAACCAGACTTGAATATCCTGGAGGAGACAAGGCGAGAGGAGCCATCAGTCACTGAGTGCCGTGGCTTTCCTGTGCTTGGTCTCCTTCACTCCCCGCCCCAGTCCTGCAAGGCAGGGTCATGACCTGAGGCTCTGAGAGGAATTGTAACCCGGTCAAGGTCACGTGGCCAGGAAGGGGCATTCAGCCTCCCCACCTTCACCCCCGCCTTCCGCCTTCGCCTTCCTGTGACCTTCGCTCAGTGGTAAAGAAAGGCCTCCAGACCACAGCACAGGGTGTCACAGCTGGACTCCCACATCAGGCAGCAGGGGCTAATTGGAAACCTGAGCCCTGAAAACTTCCCGCTTGACTCTGAGACGGCCCCGCCCTCCCCTTTCCACCTGGAGCCAGGGCCATCTGTTCCCTTTTGTAGGGAGGCTGGGGAAGACGAAACTAAATTTAAATACTAATAATACTTAACATTTGTCTGGAAAGTGTTTTGCACACTAATTGCTGATTAGTCCTCCCCAGGCCCCAGAGAAACCTCCCTTTGTGTCCCGTTCTGCAGACAGGCTGGGGCTTTCAGACTGAAAGGAGTTGAACTAGAACTGCGTCCCCCACACCCCCCAAGGTGGACTGGGCAAGACCCTTGCCAGGAGCTGGGCCATTTCCATCTCTACCCAGCTGGGTGGGCGGGAAGTGAATAAATTCATTCAGTTCTTTGTTGCTTTGTTGCCACACAGCTAACAATAAAGCTGGGAGCTGGGTCCAAATTGTGACTTGGCTGTCTACCAGCTGGTTGGGCATGGGCAACCTCCAAGCTCTCTGAGCCTTGGTCTCTTTATCTGCAAAATGGGAATCATGCTCCCCATCGGTTTGGTCAGACACTCACCAATGTTACTGAGTACCCTCCACAAGCCAGCCACTGGGCCAGGCACTGGGGTGCCACATTGAACAAGCCAGACAAGGTCCCTGCTCCCATGTGGGTCACAGTCTAGTCAAAGATATAGATAATAGTAAGAAAACAAACACATAAGCAAGGTAATTACAATTTAATGATCATTAGGAAATAATTTCGCAGACGTATTCTTTTTTTTTTTTTGTAGAGACAGCGTCTCACTTTATCACCCTGGGGAAAGTGCCGTGGGGTCACAGCAACCTCCAGCTCCTGGGCTTAAGCAATTCTCTTGCCTCAGCCTCCCGAGTAGCTGGGACTACAGGCGCCCGCCCGGCTATTCTACAGGCGCCCGCCCGGCTATTTTGTTTGTTTGTTTTGCAGTTCGGCCGAGGCCAGGCTTGAACCCGGCACCTTCAGTATATGGGGCCGGCGCCCTACTCGCTGAGCCACAGGAGCCGCCCCTCGCAGACGTATTCTTCTGGGGGTAGAGTCCTATTTTTCTTGCAAAATTTATCTAGAATTCAGAGACCTGTTCCCCAAGAAATGGGCACAGTGGACAGAATCACAGACGCAGGGACTTTGTTGCACTGGGTCAGGGGAAGTCCTCATGTTTCCTGGGTCATACAGAGCACTCTCAAATTCCTGCTGTCACATCCCAGTGTAGGGGGCAAGTGTCTCCAGCATTTTTCACATCATCCCTCTTGGGTCAGTCACCTTTACACTTCCCCAGGGTCTCCCGGGCTGTCCAACTTGCCCAGGCCTCAGAGCTGGGCCTCTCTTGTGGAGTTGGAAGCTGGGTCCTGTGGTTTCCTAGCTATGTTCCTTGAAGCCCCAAGATGCCACAACAGGCCTCATGGGCCACCTCACAGGATGAGAGAGGACCCAAGAAGGGATCTCTACTGGGCACCAGAGCTGCCTGGCAGGATAGGGGCCATAGAGACATATTCGACCCAAGAACTCCTCACGCCCTTGGTAATCATTTCCTCAACCACACCCACTGTTGATGCTTGTGCACCTACTATGTGCTAGACACCTTACATACATGTTCCTGTTTAATGAATTAATGCTCCAATAACATGGCAAAGAAGCTATTATTATATCTTCCTATAGAACAGGAAACAAGAGGAGGGCATGAACTGCCTCATGGCGCCCTCTTCTCTGAGCTCACCGAGAGGAAGCACACTGCATCCTCCTGCCCTGGATGTCTCTGCAGAACCCAGCCCTGTTGAAGGGCGGCCGTGGCTTCTGTCCCCCTGGGCCCCCTAACCCTCCTCCAGGTCCTGTGCCTCAGTAGCCTTGCTTACCCTCTTGCGTCCCTGGGCATCAGGCAGTCGAGCCTAGCCATCTGCCGGCTCTGCCCTTCTTGGACTCTCTGTTACATAACCAACTGGGGACAGCCAGTTCACTAAGGAAGAAACTGAGAAATGGAGACCAGGGGCCACAGAAGTGAGGACCAGAGCCCAGGCTCTGAAAAGACATTGATTCCATTAAGATTCCCCCACAGACCGGGAGGAGGCAATGAGTGTAAGACCCCCCCCCCTACCTGACCCAAGAATCAGAAGTCACAGCTGCAAACATCTAATTGCCCACAAACTAAGCCAGGATTAAGGCAGGCTTTCCAGAGAAGGCGCCTAGCAAGATGAGTCAGCTAGCCAGCCACTGGGAGAGCCAAGCTGGCCAGGCAGACAGCAGCAGCCACCCAGGGGCCATCAGCCAGTCTCCAAGCCAGCCAGACATGCTCAGCTAGTCAGACAACATGCTGGCCTAGCTTGCACCCTCCTCCAAGCCTCGCTGGCCACCTCTGCCTTCCCCAGGAACCTTGGGAGAGGCTTGGCTCAGCTGCATTGAGTGTCTCAACTCCTGATGGTGCTTTAAAACAGCAACCAGAATGCCTTAAGCTGTAAACAGCGGCCCAAGAATCGCTCTCATACACCAACACACTCTTGTGCTTACTGTGCAATGTGGCGCACATGCATGTACTCAGAGTCGTAAACGTCTACATATGCACACACGCAGACACACACGTGCACACTCACCATGTAATGTCACACACATCACATACTCACAGCGCCATGCACGTTCACGCGTATGCACACCCCCATCCCAGAGCACATTCACATCCTGCTCACATCTCTGTAAAGGAGGGCATTCAAGTCCTGCTGAGCGGGCTTCTGAGCAAGAGAACCACAGTCCCCACTGTCACTGAAAGGGCTTAGAGAATCTGAGGGGGATGCAGGGCCCAGGGTCACATTCCCTGTGAGCCAAGCTCTGTGACCCTCCATTCCCTGTGACCCTTCAAACTCAGGTAGAGAGCTCCTCTACCCAGGGATCCTCTAAGCGGGAGAAGCCACGGGTGGGGACGCACTGGCTTGCTTATCAGGGCCAGCCACAAACCAGGTTCCCGTAGAACACGGTGCTCTGGGGGGCAGAGGTCTCCTTCCTCTCCACCCAGTTCTCTGCTTCACTGCTTCCCCTTTGGGGTCTTGTGGTGGGAAGATTTGAAGCAAAAGACCTATGTGCCCACCCAAAATGACCCTCATCACCCCCTGACCTCAGGCACACTCCAGAATCCCCTTCTCAGTAGGACAAGGTCACTGACCTTCATAAAAGGAGGTTTGGGGGTTCCATGCTAGGTTGTGTAGGGGGAGTCTTGCAAACTAGAGGCACTGCCCAGAGGGAAATTATCACTGACCAGCCAGAGGCCAAGGGAGGAGCAGAGACAAAGAGCTGTAGGCTCCCCTACAGTCTCCAGCTCTGTGATGGTTGGGGTTGGAGGCTCACTCATAGAAATGGGGCCTCCCAGAAAGGCTAGAAGCTTCTATTTTTTCATCAGAAAAATGAGTGTCTACCACACAGAATTGGTCATTCATTCATTCAACCAACTTTTTACTGAGCTGCTATAACATACCAGGCACTGCAGTTAGAGAGGCCAGCAGGGGAACAGAGAAAGGCCTGCTCTCATGAGGCGCCCATCTAGCAGGAGGAGACAGACTCTCCACAAGGAGACAGATGGTGGTCCCAATGACAGTAAGTGCTAGGGGGAAAATAAAACTGATTATCAACCATGCCCAGGAGGATTGCTTGTTGGATAAGAAAAGTCAGAGAAGTCCTCTCTTAGGAAGTGGCCTGAATGTGTCCTACCTTGTGAATAAGCCTCTGGTCACATGGAAAAAAGAGAGAACAACATCCATGCAGTGGGAACAGCATATGCAAAGGCCCTGGGGCTGAAAGAGCTGGCTATGACTGAGGAACAGAAAGAAGCCCTGTGAAGCTGAAATAATGTGAATGAACTTTAAAAGCAAGCCACGGGTTAAAAAAAAAATCTTTAAAAAGTGCACTTGCTGAATGAGGAAGAGACTAGGTTATATAGGACATTGTGAGGAGGACCAAATGGCACTTTTGTAAATTCCCAGGGGCTGAGAAGATGGTCTCTGTTTGAGGGTTGGATGGTATTTCAAGAAAGCAGATTTCAAGGCAGGAGCCTGTAAAATGGATGGAGGATATTAGAATAGCTACAGCACTGAGGCTCAGGGGGCTTCCAGCCACCCTCCTGCCCAGAACATCCCCTGACAAGGATCAGGCTTTGGACAGGGAAGCCCCAGTGCCCATGGTGGCACTTGACTGCAGGTTCACCCTTGGTAGGGTGCTATGGCGTCATAGCCCACAGCAACCTCAAACTCTTGGGCTTAAGTGAGTCTCCTGCCTCAGCCTCCCAAGTAGCTGGGACTACAGGCACCCGCCACAACACCCAGCTATTTTGTTGTTGTTGTTGTAGTTGTTATTGTTGTTTAGCTGGCCTGGGCTGGGTTTGAACCCACCAGCCTCAGTGTATGTGTCCGATGTCATGACCACTGTGCTATAAGCGCCAAACCCCAGAAAGCTTCTTAAAAGGCAATCACACATGTACCTCTACCGCTTACAAGCCCTCCCCCAAACCAGGGTGCACTATCCTTAGACTGAAATCCAGATCCAGTCTAGAACTCTTAAGTCCCTGTACCTACTGCCCTTGCTGAGCCTCTCTGGCCTCATTTCCTGAACTCTCGCCCTGCTCCCTGCTCCATCGTGGCCTTCTACTACTCCAAAGCACAAAGGTCGTTCCTTCCTGCCCCAGGGCCTTGGCACCTACTCTTTCCTCTCTATGGTGAACGATCCCATGAAAAGGTCATTCCTCATGAAGATGGCCCTCCCTGGAGCCCTTCCCCATTGCTTCACCCCCTGTTATTTTCTTCAGAGCATTTATCACTGTCTGAAATTATCTTGCTTTGTTTACTAGATATTGTCTGTTGCCCCTACTAGACTGTGAGCCTCTTACGGGCAGGGATCTCCCTAAAACTAGTCCCTAGGGCCTGGCACGCCACCTGGCACAGACAGTCCTGGGGATATTTGTGGGATAAGTGGATAAATGATGAGCCTAAGGTTGCACGTTGTCAGATTACAGAGGGATCTCTATGCCCAAGCCTTTGGCCTTCTGAGGGCTGTTTTCCTCTAGAGCTCCAGGACTTCAAGGGAAACCCAGTGGGCTTGGGTCCCAAGAGGGGTGGTCACTGGGTTCCTCTCTGTTTTACCCCCTCTGACTTCATCTTCAGCGTCTGAGTGATATGGATCGGCCCATCTCCTCGCTGCCTCAAATCATCTGGGGCTATCACTTAGCTAGGAGACAGCCAGTTTCTAACTCCCTCCAACTCGGCTCCCATGGCCTTTCCTCCTTTCATTTTGAAGCCTAGCTGGAAGTTCTCCCCGTCTGACCATGCTCACACACATACTTCCCCCACTCCAGTGCCTGGCCAACTGCCCCCAGGGGCAGGGGTTCACAATCCCCAGATTCCCAGTCTGTGACTCCACAGGACAAGCAGGACACCCATGTCCTGTGGGCACCTGCAGTCAGCCTGCAGTGGGATTCTCTGGCTGTGTGACTTTCAGCAGGTCACTTTCCTCCTCCAAGCTCAATTTCCTCATCTGTAAAATGAAAACAGGATAGATTTAATGATCTGGGAGGAATATCCTATCCTGAAAGAGAAAGGTTTTTGTTAGGTATTGGGCATTTATTGAACACTTACTGTATATCATCATCATACTTTATTCTCACAGCTAATCCATGACTACGCTTCTAGGCTCAAAGGGACAAAGAGACTTGCCCGAGTTCTCCCAGCTAGCAGGTGGCAAAGCCAGGTCTTGGCTTCTCTTCCTCTTGTCCTAGGAGCCTTTGCTGCCTCAGGACCCCCTTGATGCCACCACCCCTTGCTATAAGGTGGGCCTTCTCTCTTCTCAGTCTGCAAAGATGGATTTTATGATGAATCTCTGCAGGGTCCTGGAGTGATTTCCTGCCTGACAGCTAAAGTCCTTGGAACAGAAAAACCAGTTCCACCCAGCAGGCTTCACCCAGGATTTGGGGGTTCCAAAGGTCTCCAGGGGCAGTTAGACCCAGCCAGGTAGCCTTGGACAAGTCGATCAACCTCTCTGAGCCATGGCTTCTGCACATATAACACAGGGACATACTTCTTATATTCAGGAAGCAATGAGAAGAGTCAGTGAGGTGACAGCACCGAAGAGACAAAAGAGAGATTCTAGGGAATGTAAACAGAGGTGTGGGGGAGGCAGGGCTTTGGGGGCCCAGGCAATGTGAGGCCACTGCAGGAAGTTTCTGAGCAGGGGAGTGATGTGATGTGAGGAGTATTTTAGGAAGATTCTTTTGGCAAGGCAGGGCAGGTTGAGTTGGAGGAGCCGTGTGGAGGAGCGTAAGCAACACTTACGCCTGGAGAACACTTGCAAATGAGGCCCCTCTCAGAGCCCTTCAGCATCTGAGGCATCTGAGAAGCAGGGGCTGGGGCCTGACCTTCTCACCTTGCACCCAAGTTGTGTCCACCTCCCCCCCCAGGGCCATTAGCATCTGCCTGGGCAACTCCAAGGGCTCCCCTTCCAGGCTGCTGCAATCTCTTTCCTCCATAAAGCACTTTCCTGCATGTCACCCCTGTTACGCTCACCCCACTCAGAGCTGTAGCTAACGTCAAGAAGCTGGGCTTTCATCCCGGTCTGTAGGACACCAAGTCCAAAGCTCCTCCGAGTCAGAGTCATGGATACTCCAGGAGAGGAAGAACCAGTCCCCAGAAACTTGTCTGGGCCTCAGATGAGCATCTTTCGGCCCTCACCTTGGCCCTGGACGGATTACAGAACAGAAGTCTTGTCAGCCCTGGGGAGAGACATGAGTGGGTGGCTGTAGAACTTGCCCACATCACAGACAGGCTCCACCACACGGTACCAATCACAGCACAGGCAGCCCCCTGGAGAAGGAGGCACCAGCAGGTGCTGCCGGGGACCCCCTCCCTCTCCTCCAATCCCTATCGCTGGCAGTACCCTGCAAGGCTCGAGCCTTCTGCACTGCCCGGGAGCTCTCTGGCCTATGAGCTGTCAGGACTGTTCCACATCCCCTACCTGGTAGCTGCCTCACAGGGGTAATGATTGCTGCTACTCATTCAACAAATCATCTTTGATACTTCCTTTGTGCCCAGCCTTAGGCATGGTCCTGAGGCCAAAGGGACATTAGAACATAGATCTGCCTTCAAACAACCCCCAGGCTGGCGGCAAAGGGACTCCGCAGAAGACAGGGGAGGTGCCTTGTCTAGTTGGGAAACTCCCAGAAACCTCCCACAGCACACGACACCCACAGAGAGACCTGAGCATGGGGTGGGGCAGGCAGGCAAAAGGGCTGGAAGGGGAGGGAGGCGTGTCCCTCATATGTTCTAAGGCTGATGCATAATGAGGGACTAAGAAGGGGCTGGACAGATTTCTACAGAGGGGCCCACATACCCCATGAGGTCAGGAAGTGGTCCTGGACCAAACAGGCTGAGCTGTGTGTGGCAGAGATTTACAGGTCAACCAGGTGACAAGAGGAGGCAGAGGCATCCCCGGCCAAGGCAGAAGTCAGTGCAACACAGGGGCAAGAAAGAACAGGCGTCTTTGTCTCCCAGTGACTAAAGGGGAGCCTGGCCTGGGGAAGTAATGCTCCAGGGCTGATTCAGGCTCTGATGAGGCTCCTCCCAAGAAGAGTTCATTCTAGTTGGGGAGGAAGACAAGAAATAACCATGTAAACAATTAAGATTAAACAAATAAAATCATTTCAGACAGTGGCAAATGCTAAACACCCAGTAAATAGAAGAATGCGATAGGAAGTGACACCAGTTTTAAATATAGCGATCAGAGAGGGCTGCTTCGGGGAAGGGATGTTGGAGCCAGAGTGTGAATACCAAGCAGGAGCCAGTCAGGCCAAGAAGTGGGCAGAATGTTCTAGGCGAGGAAGAGCTTGTGCAGAGGTCCTGAGGCAAGATGAGCTTGGCAGGGAGTCTGGGTGGCCGCAGTGAGAGCAGGGGGAGGCAGTGGGGACAGTGCTCGGAGACGCAGGGAACAGCTTTGGATTGCATTCTGTCCTGGGTGGCTTTCTCCTTAGAAGCCTGTCCTGACCTAATTGATGTTTTCTCAGGATGCTTGGGCCCACTGTGGGGAGATTGTGGTAGTGTGTGTTTTAGTGGCAGCCAGTGTTGCCGTGTATGCCGAAATGCCCACGTTTTAGCAGGTGCAAACAGAGGCGTTAGTCTGGTTGCTTGCTTGGGGGGTACTGACCTGTCCGTTGTCACCAGCCAGTGGTTTTGACACTCAAGCTACCCTTGAGTGAGGAGACAGGGTCGGACTCACTGATTCCGTAGGGATGCACGGTGCTAAGTTCCAGAACCCTCAGTGTGTATCTACCTGGGACCACTCTCACAAAGGCCTGGAATCCTAGGTCAAGAAGCACTGATCCCTCACCTGGGGCACATGGCCACATGCATGCTAGATGTTGGAGGTACAAAGACAACTAAGACTTGACCTCGAGGGGCTCCCTCCTCGGTGGGGAGGTAACACCTGAGCAGGGGCTCTTCTTGGTCATTGGGTCCGGAACAGAGGACTACCTTTGCCATGGGATAAGATGAGGGGAGGCTCCTGGGAGGAAACCTCTGGGTCTTGACTGGGGCTATAAGAAGAGACGCTAGGCTTTGGGCGCACCTGAGTTTGCGTCTTGGTGTTATCTCTCTCCAGCTGTGTGAACTGCAGCAGGTGCCATGACCTCTGAAAGCTCCGTCTCCCCTTGGGAGCTCCCTCCTGGCCCTGTTTCAGCCATCAGGCAATAGGACACGTCTGAAGCACTGGGCGGGCTCTCAGCAAATGTCAGCCTCCTCCTGGAATATTAATAGAATTGATCCTTTGAGGAGAACAATTGTGTGACTCTGGGCATGAGAAATGTGGTCTTTCGTGCCATCTGTTTGCCACTGTATAGGGACTCCCTGTGCTCCAAAGGGGTTCATACACAGATGTCATCCCCGTGCAGTCCGTGCAATGGGCCACAACCACTGCACTGTGATGCAGCAGGAGAGAACCTGCCACTGATGCTGATTAAAATGCTGACGTCTGAAAGTGATTTTTTTTTTCTTTTAGCAAATTAGAGTGGATCCACAGATTTCCCTGTAACAACCTTACACTCAGAATGGTCTAGCAAAGACAGATCTGGGGCCCCGGGACAAGAGGTCTCCCATGCTGCCATCCCATGCATCACTCGGGAAAGCTCTGAGGCAGGAGGTGAGCGAGGGGGTGGCATTTGGGCTGTGCCTTGATGAAAAGGCAGGTCTGGACATATGGCATGAGTGAGTCTGGCAGGAGGATGAGTGGGCGGGAGACAGAAACAGGGAAGCCACAGCAGGCTGGGAAGCCTCCAGAGGTTCCTTGTGGCTGGAGCTTTCTGATATCAGAGGACTGGCCAGAGCAGCAGTCCGAAAGGTAGACTAGGGCCATGCTGTGAAGGACATTAGCCACCAAGGTAAGATATCTAGGCTCTCCCCAACACCAGCATTTCCTCAGAACACACCTCCCTTGATCATCTGCTCTGAAAGGCGCATGCTCAAATGAGCTCCAGAAATGCCGCATGCTGCGTCCTCGCCTCTCTAAAATCATCATCATGGTAGCACACTAAAGGCCCTGAGAAGTCCTGTGGGAGGGGAATCTCTTTGACTTTATTTAGATCAGCAATCTCCATTGTGACCAAGGGCACCCTCCTTCACAGAACCTCACTCGTACCCACACGATCCGCTTTGAAAAGTGCCCCCTTACGAAGGGGTGAGCTCCTGACTGTTTTGAGCAGGTCAGAGCTGTGTGGCCAGAGCTGAGCTCTCAGAGGATGTATGACTCGGCCCAGGTGAGGACTGGAAATGAAGACACCAGACAGGGAGCCAGGCGGAGGCTGGAACATGGCCAGGAGGCTGCTGTGGGCGGGATGTGGTTGGTGAGGCCTGTGGAGCCAGAGGATGGAGGGAGAGAAGCGGGGAGGGTGGAAAGCCGGAGATCGTGGGGAGGAGCGAGTGCCGAAGACTGGAGGAACCAGAGAGGTGGTAGAGCTGCCGCCTATGGCCGTTCTGGAAGTTGCACGTGAGGAGCCCGGTGCAGGTGGCTGTACCACCCTAGAGACCTTCAGCTCATTTTCTTGTCCCCCTGAAGGTGCCCTCAGGGTGGGAAACAACACCCTTCAGTTTGAGCAGGGCAGCGCCTTGACACATCAACACATCAGTGCATTTATTCGTTCTTTCATCAAGCGTTTGTCAAGTCCAGCCTGGGCTAGGCCAGGCTGACTCGGCCCTCTCAGTGCCATGCAGATATGCTGAGATGGTGGGCATGAAAATAAGGGCCATCGTGAAGGCTAACACCTAATGAGGCGAGGACCAACTCTTCATGGGAGGTGCCCTGTATCCTGGGTTGTGGACAATCACAAGAGAAGAAAGGGCATCCCTGAGACATGCAGCTCAAAGATGCAGAGGAGGGTTTGCAGAGGAGGAAACACAGGGCTGCAGGGAGATTTCATCACAAGAAATCACATCATGGCTTGGGCCTCAGCTTTCCCACCTGTGAAATGGGTATAATAACAACACTGAAGGCTTCTCTGCAGGGTCCACAGAGGAATGGCTGTGCACACTCCCCATCACACTCTCCATTCAAGCCCTGCCAGGCCCTGTGCCAGCCACAGGAGCCACAGGCATAAATGAGCCTTAAGACTACGGTGCATTCCTTCATGCCACTGGCATAGATATCTACTTTTTGCCCTCCAGGGCCTGGGAGGTGGCCATTGTTGGAATCAAAGTCAAGGCTGTCCTCAGCTCCCAGGGCTGGGTTCCAGATGTGTGCGTCTGGCAGCCACGCTTTGGTCCTGGCTCGAGTCTGAGGATCCGTGGGCCGCTCAAGAAGAGGCAGATATGTTTTGACAAGCCTGCCACAGCTTCTGCAGCTTCCCAAGTCAAAATAAGCCCTTCTCTTGGGCAGCCCCTGGGACGGGCTATTTCTGCACCATGTTTCTTTTTTCCACACAGGGGGCTGAGCAGCAATGATTCCAGCTAAAAACAGAAGCTGCCCCAGCTGGAGCCTGCAGTCTCCCCTCAATGACAGAGACCTCAGCGCACAACCTGTCATGCAATCAGGAAGTCTTTTGCGTGAGCTCAAACTCAGATAATTTCCCCTGAGGGTACGCAAGCTGACCCCAGGAATGGTCAGACAACCCTCCAACCCCTGAGGGTTACAGATAATAAAAATAAGTCCTGTGCCAGTACAGAACTTTAACAACAACAACAAAGCTATTTCTTGCCCGTACTTGATGAGGTGGCTGCTATTATTCCTATTTAAAAGATGAGTAAACAGAGCCTCAGAGAACTGACCTGACCCTGGAGGGATGGAGGAGAGAAGATGAACCTATAGTGATCTTGAGTAGGCAAAAAGAAAGAGCCCGTAGGAGAGGAAATAGAATTGAGGCAAATGTGGCCGGGAATGGTTTCTCAGTTCCATCAGATCAGCAGCAAAGGGCTGACTTTACGCTCTCTGTGCAGAGCGCCACACAAAGTTACTTTGACACCTAGCATCCCATTTTAATCTTCTGCTGAACAGCTCTGGGAATAGGAATTGCTATCCCCATTTTCTGGATGGGGAAACTGAGGATCAGAGAGACAAATATCTTACTTGGCTATAGGAAAAGGAGTTTCCATCTGGGGGTCTTGGGAACCTGGCAAGCAAGTAAAAAGTTCTCTGCTTCCCTGGGTCTGGAATTGCTGAGGCCATGGAATAGATGGGGGGATGGGAAGTGGGACTGGCCCAGAGAAAGAAAGCAGGGTGGGCAGGTGAGAGTGTCTACCGGGTTTTCCAAAGCATGGAAAGCAGCAGCAGCTCCGTGACTGTAGGTGGTTCCGTAGATACCACTTTAAATAGCAAGTCGTATTCTGAGGAATTTATTCCTGTCTTTCAGTTTTCTTTCAATACTTCAGTTGCATCCATGAGAAAGTCTCAGCACGTCCTCAACGCCCCTCTGATCTTAGCCTTCTGCCTGTCAGTGGCCAGAGGACTAGCCTTGGCCTTGGGGCTGGTACCAGACTTCAACAGCATTTCCCCCTCACTGCTTTTATGTGCGTTGTTACCCTCTGTTTATAGCAAGCGACACTGGTTTTCTGGTTTAAAGTATCCATCTGAGGTTTCTTTTTTAAATAAATGCAATCAAGGATTTTATTTTTGCAAGTGAGTGAAATTGGAAAGAAATGCTAAGCAAATAGCATAGGTGGCATGTAGATGTGGCAAAAATTATGAAGGTGCTACTCTAGTGAGGCAAGCTAGGGACACACGGGCTCCTCACCTCTGGCCCAGGCCCTGGCACCAGCTTCACATGGCACCACCAGAAATAGCTGTTAGGACCTCTGGGAAACTGGCCCCAACGCCCCTCCTCCAAGAAGCCTCCCCATCCCTCGCCTTTTACACTTGTGCAGATGCTGTCTGGAGCCCAGGCCTCAGCCCCACCACTCTCACCTGCTGAAGCAGCTGGGCATCAGGTCTTGTTTGTCTCTGAGCCCCAGTGTCAGCAGTAGCCCCCACAGGTTTGCTGACTTATGCTGAAATATGCTGGGATGAAAGGAAAGAGTCCCTTGAGGGGAAAGTCAGGAAAGCAGAGAACTCACATAGGCAACAGCACAAAGTCAGCCACATCCACACCAGCCCCTTCTCTCACAGATATCCAAGTTCAAACCCTTCTTGAGAAGATCATAATGGGAAAGGGAAGGTGCTGTAACCACACACGCAGGGCTCAGATCCCAGAGGCTTCTTACCTTGAGTGGTCTTGAGTGAGACGCTGCCCTTACCTACCCAGTTTCCTCCTCTGTAGAGCGGGTCTGTGTCAGTGCCCACTTTCCTTGGTCTGTCAAGAGGGTCACCTGAGTTCATGCAGGTGAAGAACTTACAGCCGCCCTGGCACGTGGCTTGCACCTCTCACACGGTGCCTATTCCTCTGTGCCAGGCACTTTCTAGGCAATTTCCAGGAGTTACCTCAAGCCTGGCATCAGCCCTACAAAGCAGGCTCAGAGAGGTGCAGTGCCTTGGCCCAGATCACACAGCCAGCAAATGCTGATGCCTGATAGGAGCCTGGGCTCTCCAGCCTCATGCCTGCACCCTGTCCCTAGCCCCTGAGCTCTTCCCATGCTTGCTTGCCCTGAGGTTCTCCCTTCTCCTTGCAGCTCCTTCCTGCTTTGAGCAGCTCTTTCCTCCAGTGAAGACTCTTCCTTTCAACAAGGAATGGCCAGGCCATCATCTGCTGGATCAATTTTATAGCTTCCCCAACCCTAGCCTTTCTGCTATCCTTGCTGCCTTCCACCTGAGGCGGGCATCCCCCATATATTCACTGGGAAAGCAAGCAGACTCTCCTGACTGCATGAGAAAGAACCCCAGATCAAATAGGGGAAGCAAAAATCCACATAACCTGTCTGAGCCTCAGTTTGTCCTGAAGTATAATGGGGTCATAATAGTACATGTAATACGATTAATGTCAGATTAAATGAGGCAGTGTGTGTTAAAGCCTTAGAACTGTGCCTTGCAGATCATAAGTGCTCATTATTAGTCTATTACTTGTACTGCTGTTGTTATTACTATTACTACTACTCAAGGGATGATGGCTAGAGACACTGATCTTATCTCCAAAGAACTGACCGGCTAGTATGAAAAACCATACATATGTATACAAAGATAAATAAGTATCCAAGATCACAGACATCCCACGAATTTTTCAATATCGGGATGAAACAAGACTGTAGTCAAACAGGTGCACGATGATCCAGGGCCACAGTGGGAGTGAAAAAATTACACAATTCATTTATTCAACAAACATTTACCAGGTGCCCACCGCAGGCCAGGCACTGTGCCAAGGCATCAGGGCTGCAACAATAGCCAGACAGATGTCAGCTCTGCCCCTGAGACTTCCACCCAGGAGAAGAGATAAACTTGAAACAAACAATTATTGAAGTTCAGTCGAGCTAAGAAGAAAAATTGTATTATGCCATAAAAATTTCTACCAGGAAATAGAGCTCAGTGTGAAAGTACAGCCAGCAAAGGCCTCTTCTCTAAGGAAGGGAGGGCTAGAGGGAATGAAAGCAGGGCAGAGAGACCATATGGATGAGACCCAGTGAGTAGACACTACTAGAAATATTTAGGGGGTAAAATCAGCCTTCTCCCATAAGGCAGAGTGGTTAACGCACAGACCAGAGTCAAAATGTCTAATCCCAGCTCTGTCGCATACGAGCTGTGCCACTTTAGCCAACATAATAATTCACCCTTAGCTCTGGTTGCCTAATCTGCATAATGAACACAATGTCATCTACCTTGTTGAATTAAGTAAAATGACAAACCTGGAGCACTTAACACGATGCCAGTCAATCATATTTTAGATGCAAGTGAAAGAAAAATAAATTCAAATGGTTTAAGGGCAAAAGGAGTTGTATTAGTTCATGTAACTAAAAAATTCAAGGGCTGATCATTGGACTTCAGGAAGGGCTTGATCCAGGAGTTCACACAATGTCATTAGGGTTCAGACTTTTTCTATCAGCTCTGCTTCTCTCTGGCTTGGCTTGGACTGGCTCATCTCACACTATTCCCCTATAGTTCCAGGCTCACCTTTCCCAGCTCAGTTACTATAGCAGAAAGAGAAATTTTCTAATATTTCCAGAACAAGCCCCAGGATTGAGTCTCACTGGACTATCTTGGGTCACACATCCATCTCTAAATTCAAGGCCTGAGTTTTAGGCCAACCCTTATAGCTTGAGGGATAGAGAATTCAACTCCATCCAAACTGCATGGGCAGAGATTGGGGGAAAAATATTTCCTCAAACAAACACTAAGGTATAACACAGAAGAAAGGCTAAAGGACAAAATAAGAAAACCTACATCTGCCATAGCAATGACAGAGACACAGGGACCACGTGGGGCAATGCGTGACTGTGACACACTGACAGTGCAGAATAATCACTCAGTGCCACCTCATCCTATATCCAGACACGGAGTAAGCCCCATCTCCCATTCAGACATCCCAATCACAGAAAAACAGAGAGGTTAAGGGCACAAATTCCAAGACTAGGATGCAAATCCTTAAAGGTATATTCTAGCTGTGTGATTTTGGCAAGTCCCTTGTCCTCTCTTTGCCTCTCTCATCATCATAAAATGGGCATAACAATAGTACTCACCTCATACGGTGGTCGTGAAGCTTAAAGAAGGTAGTATATACAAAGCTCTTACAAAATTCTTTTTCATTAAGTAAGTACCCTACTGTGTGACTCACACTCAGCTGAGCACTTACATGCAGTTATCATTGAATCTTCATCATAGACATTAGTTTCTATACCCCTGCACTTTGAATGAGGAAATGAGGCTCAGAGAGGTGCAGTGACTGCCTAAGGTCATCCAGCTAGTGAGCCAATGCCCAGAGCCAGGCCTTCAAATGCAACATCTGAGCTCCCACCACACTCCACAGGGAGCCAAGCTGGGGAATCTAACAACCCAGCAGCCCAAGTCCAAAGACAGAGCAGGTTTCCAAGGAGAAGGAGGAGAGGTGTTGGGAACATGCAGTTATTTACAGGATGCTGTGTGGGCTGTTGCATTCGAGAGGGAGATGTCCTGAGGTGAGGAGGGAGTGGGAGATACTGGGTCCTCAGTTTCCTAATCCCCAGATCAGAGATGGGGAAGGCAGCCTCTCCCAGAGAGTGAGCCCTGGAAAGGACATAGCAATTGCAGGGCCTTGAGCACAGCAGGTTCTTATAAAGGCAGAGGAGGTGGCAAGGGGATGAGGGTGATCCAGGGTGGTCAGCTGGCTGTGGTCTTCATCTGTGGGACCAGGGTAAGAAAGAAAACTGCTTCCTCAATGGAGGGCCTTGGTTATCTCAAAATGGCAATTTGCTAAAGAAACTGACCAGGCAAGTACTGTCAGAGAACTTTGAATTGGGCAGAGGAACCGAACCAGGGACTCACAGTGGATTTGACCTCCCATAACATGCAGGATCTCAAAGGGGCTGACGAGGTCCCTCATGACCTAGACCTTGGTTCCTACCACGTTCCATCTGGGCTCTGTTCCATCCCAGGAACAGGCCAAGCTCACTCCCAGCTCAGGAGAGTGTCCTTTGGGCCAAACCTTCTGCCCAAGATTGCCACATGGACTCCTTCCAATCATTCAGGTCAAGTCTAAATGTCATCTCTAGGAGGTTCTCTAGAACATCTCTCATCTTTCCTCCCAACATCTGGTTTTATCTCTTCACTCTGACTTTTCTTTCTATTTACAGAAGTTCCTTAACTTATAATGGGGTTTATCCAATAAATCCATCATAAGTTGAAAATATCCTAAGTCAAAAATGCATTTAATAAGCTTGGCGCCTGTGGCTCAACAGGCTAAGAGGCCAACCACGTACACCTGAGCTGGCAGGTTCGAATCCACCCCGGGCCTGCCAAACAATAATGACAGCTGCAACCAAAAACTTCCAGACGTTGTGGCGGGCACCTGTAGTTGCAGCTACTTGGGAGGCAGAGGCAAGAGACTCGCTTGAGCCCAGGAATTGGAGGTTGCTGTGAGCTGTGATGCCACAGCACTCTATCCAGGGTGACAGCTTGAAGCTCTGTCTAAAAAAAAAGAATGCATTTAATACACTTAACCTACTGAGTATCACAGCTTAGTCCAGCCTTAAACATGCCCCAAATACTCATATTAACCTACAGTCGGGCAAAATTATCTAACACTAAGCCTACTTAATGATAAAATGCTGAATATCTCATGTAATTTATTAAATACTGCACTGAAAATGGAAAACAGAATAGTTGCATGGGTACTCAAAGTATAGTTTCTACTGAATGTGTATCGCTTTCTCACCATCGTAAAGCCAAAGAATCGTCAGTCGAACCATCACAAGTCTGGGACCATCTGTACCTGTTAATTGCCTGTCCTCGCCCACCAGAAACACTCCATTTGGCAGGCCCTCCCCTGCCTTGCTGTCCCCAGTCTCCAGAACTGAGACATGCCTGGTCCAGGGCAGGAGCTCAGGGAACAATGTTAAACAAGCACAAAGATGCTGATCTTTACCACGCATGGGTGTGATGGCTAATTATAGCTATTGACCTCATGCCTGGCAGTGTACCTAGAAGCAAAGGAAGGTATCAGTACCATACTCTGCAAATGAGGAAACGTAGGCTCAGAGAGGGAGGTTGACTTGCTCAAAATCACACAGTGAGGAACTAACAAGGTCTGAATCAGAATGTAAAGCCCCTTCCACTCTGCCAGGCCCTGGGAAGAAGAGCTTTGACGAACAGAACGTTGCAGTTGATCAGAGATCTCCTTTAGAAATAACTTACTAGACTCCTAGAGAGCTCAGGGTCAAGGGCCCAGAGGTACGAGCTGTGTATCTGTGGTGGAGATCAGCACAGCCATGCCTGGCTTACCTTTCTGCCTAGCCCCTTGCAGTGGGCAGGCCCAAGGCATTGGATCTGTAGCTATCAGTGAATCCATGAAACTCCTGGCAGGAAGCATGGACTGCTCAATCTGGTCCATTTGACAAGAGCCTCATTAAGGCATGGGCAGGGTGCACAGACCCCACAAGGGAGGATGGCTCTGATCCCAGGGCCAGCACCGGTGGGGAGCCATTACCACCTCTCACCTGCAGGGTGAGGAGGGAGCATTGCCAAGCCTAGAGCAGGCGTGTACGGAAAGGACCACTCGGCAGGAAATGTGCTGTCACCACAGCAAATTACACCAAAACATCCCAATGACAAAATGCTGCAGTGAGGGGGCCAAAGCAGGGAAGGAACTCGTGGGGTTATGTGTGTGGGCGAGAAATGCAGAAAAGCTTCAGTCTTCAGCCAAAAGGCACTCTGATTGCACTGTCTCCTTTGCCTCTAAATCCCTGCCAGTACCTCTTTGATAAAACCCAAGGAAGCCAAAGCAGAAGGGGGAGGACAAAGGGAGCCTGTTGATTGCTCCATAGGTCAGCCTCCTGGGCATAGAGAGGGTGGGAGAGGGGAGTGCAGAACTGGAGGGAGGAATGGAAGATAGCTGAAAGATCAAGATTGCTTTCTAGCAGGGGACCTTCGGTGACACTCGAGCTCCCTCTTCCCACCACAATGCCCTGGAAGTCACATGCTGAAAGGGTGTCCTCCCAAGACAATGGAGACTCCCTCCATGAACCCTTCCAACCTTGCACACAGCCTCCTTCCTCCTCCAATCACAGCTTAGCAGGGGCTGAGTACCACAGTGAGAAACAAGACCAAATAAAGGAAAAACACAAGCCAAGGACAGACATCTGAGAGACTATTGCATAGAAAAAGGCATATTTGGGAAAACGTTTAAAAACTGGTCACTTGGAATTTGAAGGTATACTCAGGACACAGAAGCCTTAAAATTATACCGTCCATAGATCCCCTGAAAGTCACCTTGAGAAGGACTGGAGGGCAAGAATAAGAGGTCTTTCAAGTACATCAAATGGAAAGAGGTCAGATAGAGGACCAGCAAGATGCTTGATGATCACAGCACTGGGAGAGAACTCAGAAATGAAAAAGAGACATCTAGAAGATCTGGGGAAGCCTTGGTCTCAACTGAGGAGGACCTCAGGGAAATTGCTGCTCCCAAATTGTCTTCTGGAAGTAAGGATGCTAAAGGCACTGCTCTTGCAGGCAAATGTTCTGACTGCAATTGACAAACTAGATGCAGACAAATTGCCAGGAACAGATGGCACCCGCCCAAGAATACTGATGCCACTCAAGGGTGAAACTGCAGAGCTGTTGGCCAAAATATGTGCATTTTTGAGGGAATGTGCATATATGAACCGAGATCTGTGGATGTGAAGTTTGGACCTTGGCAAAGATTTGAGCAAGGACCCACGCTTTGAGCTCCTGCTCTAATTTCAGTCAACACGCCTATGGGAACCATCTATAATGGATCAGGAGGTAGCTTAGAAACTGAGGATGATCAGCTCCTTCTTGGAATGTAAGGCTTTTAAGTGGTGGGTCTTCCCAGAGTCAAGGCTGATTATAGGCTTTCCAAAGGAAGGGACACACAATTCTGAAGTTATAGATTCCAGCAGGTCCCTTCCAGGTGGCTGAGATAGAAACCTAATTTAAAGCAACTTCAGTAGAATGACAGCATTCATTGTCTCACATAACTGGAAAGTGCATGAGCAGATGAAACTTCAAGGCACATTGGAACCTGGGCCCTCAAACACTGTCATCGAGAACTTGTCTCCTGCCCTTCTCTGAGCTCTATGATGCTCAGTGTTAGCACCACCCTCTGGCAGGCTCTCCTCGGATGGTGGCAAACTGGTCATCAGTCTCACATCCTGACAGCCCTGCAAATCCCACAGCAACAGTCCCTTTCACACTAGTTCCAGCCAAAGTCCCAGGGTTGACTCTCTTTGGTTTAGCTCCTGTCACTTGCCATCCCAGAGCCAATCACTGAGTGTAGGCAGATCCCTAGTGCTCTCATTAGCTGGTTGTGGATCTAATGCTCACCCATGGAAGTGGGGTATGGAGTCAGCCCCACCTACACCAAAAAGACTGAGAGTAGGGGAGGACAGGGACTGCAGACAGTAAAAATATGTGATCACCTCAGCAAACTATACCAAAAACATCCAAATAACAAATTGCCACAGTGAGGGGGGCCAAAGCAAGGAAGGAACTCATAGGGTTACGTGTGTGAGTGAGAAATGCAGGAAGGCTTCAGAAGGGGCAAGTGCAAGATTCACATAAGGATGCCAGGGCAATTATTGTCCTCTGTGCCCAGCAAGGGGCCTAGGTCTACAAATCTCATCCCTGAGGTGGGGACCTCAAGGGCCCTGGGCCAGGATAAGCCATTTCAACCCCAAGCAGGCGGAGCAATGCCATGTGGTATTCCACCTCTGGGAATATTTGTTGGCCACCCATGATCAGAAAAGCATTGGGTCTGATGTTGAGGATTCAGGGATGAGAAAGACATGGTCCTTGCCCTCCAGTAGCTTATGCTCCAGTACTAAAGATGTCTGAATTAAGAAAGGAGCAAAAGGAATGAGAGGTATGGAGGGGTCCATAGTGGGGAGCGCTATGTGGGAGAAGAGTCGAGGTAAAGTGGTTGGCCAAGGAAACAGAGTCAGATCAAGACCCTGTTGATACCAAGAGTCTGGACTTGATGCCAAGGGCAATAGTGAGTCATGGAAGGCTTTTGAGCACAGGAGTGACATGAGCAGGATGAAGCTTTGCTATCTTAATGGAGCCAGATAAGTCACAGAGATGATCAAAGGGCTGGCAACAGGTCTGTGGAGGGAGAAGGCAGAGTGAAGGCTGGAAAACTGAAGGCTAAGGGAGCTTTGATCAAAGCCAGGCAGGAGAGCACATTGCTTCCTGACACTGGACCCAGGTGGGGAAGGAGGCGCCCTGTGAAGTGAAAGGGAATATTGCTTTGTTCAACTCCCATCAGGAAAGATGAGTATTGCACGCACATAAAAAAATGTCATTTATATAACCATGACCCCACCACCCCCAGACAGGGTGTAGGCTGGAAGTAGGGACTAAATCAGAAAGAGATTCTGGTGGAGTCCTGACAGGCAATCATGAAGGAAAGCTGAGGGCCAGCAGGATGGCTGAGGATCTCCTTATTCATTCATTAAACAACCACTTCCTGAGGGCCTGCTTTAGGCCTGGCTCTCCTCTGAGCTCGGCATGCTCTTGTCCTTTTATGTCATCGCTCCTTCTCCTTCTCCTTCTCAGAATGCCCTGCTCCCATGTGTTTGCTTGAGCAGGGTCACTTCCCCTACTAAGCGAGAAATTTGTGCATTCATTCAACACGTATCCCCAGGACCTAGAAGAGCCCCCTGGCACGCAGTAGATGTTCAGTCAGTGTGTATTTGCTAATACTTTACTCTTCTCTGAATCCCCATCCACCAAAAGCTCATACTCTAAAAGGGAAGTCACTCAAGAAAAGCAATCTAAAGTATCAAGTTAGTTGGTGCTACAATGCAGGGGCCCACACGGGAGCAGAGAGGAAACCCTGGTCTCATCCTGTTTCCCAGAAGAAATTTCTTTCAGCTTTAGCTGTGCCATGGTGATCAAACCAAAGCTTACCAAGTAGACAGAACAGACAAATAGCAGAGAACAGCACAGGGGCTGGCTCAGAAACGTCCGGTCATGGTGTGTCTAGGAACTATAAGTCGTCTGGTGTTGATGGAGCCCAGGTGGCTCTGATCACACAGAGCTTTAGAGGCCAATCCAAAGCCAATGGGAAGACATTAGGATTTTTGTATCAGTTAGGACCCTTTTGTTTGCAAGTAAGAGAAAAACCAACTTAAAGTGGCTTCCAATAAGCGCTAAAGGGAGGGACAAAAGCAGAAGTCTCAAATTGGGTCTCTCTGGCCCTGTTGGGTCACGTACCCATCCCTAAACTCTGGGGACAAGGGGATGGGATGTACTAATTGGCATATCCCAGGTCACATCACCCCCCCACAGATCCAGATGAAATACACAGGTGGGATCCTCCTAAGCCGGTGTCACGTGTGGGAGGAGATGGCAAAATAAGCTGCAACCACCATGTGTTTTAAGGAGAGGAGTGACGTAATCAGATCCATGTTTTGGAAACTATGATTCTCCTACAGATCCAGAAGCCAGTTAGAAAGTAAATGAGAAGGCAAGAGCTGAGGCAGGAGCACTGAGGTGCTGGGTTCATCTTCCCAAGATCTCACCAGAGGACGGTGAGTCAAACTGGGTGTAAGTGAACAAAGGGCTACCTGTGGGGGAAATTTCTCAAGTTTGTACGGCATAGATCTGGAGAGCTGACCTACAGCTTCATCACTGTCGATCACCTTCAGACCTGGAACAACCAGCCCCAGCAAACATCAGCCTGCAGCAAGGTCTCACAAAGGGTGTTCTAGGGAGGGTCACCTAAACTTTGGGACCAGTTGCCCTAAAGCTGTAAACCCAGGCTTGGCTTCCAGAACCCACCCTATATTTCCTTCTGGAGATGCGGCCACCTGTAGAGACACACCAAGTTTAAATGCTGATACTGATGGCTTCTTGGCCATGTTACCCTGAACCCCTGTTCTGAGTCTGAATATCCCTATCTGAATATAAAGTGGAGGTAATGATATTTAAGGCAACAGAAGCACAAGCCTGAGGATTAAATCAGATAAAGATTATGAATCACTTACCCCAGTGAGAGGCTCAGTAAATGAAGATCTCTTCCTCCTTAGCCCTTTAAGTTTTTCCCTGGGTTCGTCTTCCCGAGATCTCTCCAATACCTGGCATGTTTGCCCAATAAAAGGGGCCTTTGTTTTATTCTGCTTTTCCAACAGAAAGAGAAGACTGGAGACTGAGTAGCATAGAGCAGCTGTTGCTGGATTTGTGGATGGAAAATTCCTCCTGTTCTTGGACCTGAAGTTTAAGTTCCCTCTGGATTTCCTTCCTCTGATGGATCCCATTTGGGGATGCAAATATCCCAATCTCTCATATATTGGAGAGAGAGGGAGGAAGCCAACCCTCCCCTCAAAACCCCCCAAACAAACAAACAAAAAAGAAAAAATTGAGGAAGTAGAAGAAACGTCTTCCCTATCTTCCTCTAAGCTTTAAATACTTTGTTTTCTCATTGCAACTTAAACAAAAGAAATTATGAAGCAAAGTTCTTACAAAGACAGATAAAAGGAGGTTTTGTCTAATGGTCACTCTGCACCAAACTCCAAAAGAGAAGTGTGGGTGTTGGAGGGAAAGAGGGCATCCATGTTCGCTGAGATCATGCTGTTGCTTCCTAAGCATTGTTTTATCTGAGCACCACAACCACCTGGGAGGTAAAAATCATTCCTCTATTTTACTGATAAGGGAACTGAATCTCAGAGAAGAGCCATGGGCCCTGATCACATAGGAAGGGCAGAGGGAGGGTCAGTGAAATTTCACCCATGTCTGTAAGTGACCAGAACCCCAGGGCTCTTGCCTCCACAAAACCTCAGAGATGATTTGGACGGCCCCAGAGCTTTTGTGTATCAGGAGCGGGTGCTGGCCACACCTACTTCTTCCCTGCTTTAAGCTTCCAATTCCATCTGGCTTGCAAGCTGTGTGTATTTGGTTCTCCTCCTCAGAGCTCCCTCTCCACTAGGACAGCACTTAACGTGTTGTATTATCATCGACTGTTTGCGGGCATCTCTCCCCCGCTTGCTTCTGAGTGCTTCGAATCACAGAGTCTCAGATCTGAAAGGATCTTGAGAGTGTGAATTTGTGCATGTGTTATCTCTCAATGGAGTATTTGCATGTCTTGCTGAGGAACAAAGAGTGGGAAGAGAAACTCCAAAATCCTTATACATACCGGTGTCTGAGAGACTGCTGGGTGTGGTGTGGAGGTCTTCCGCCCTCCGTGCATATTTGATGAATGCATACAGAGTGAAAAATACCTACCATACAGGGTTGTGATTGATAAATGAATATGGGAGTGAAAAATACCTAACATGTAGGGTTGTCCCGAGGCTTAAAGGGCTGACACCTGTAACATCCCTAAAACAATACTGGGCATGCTGAAGTTATTTAGAAAAAGAGGAGATGGATGGTGAGTTACATCTGGGAAAGAATGCCAGGAGCTAGAAGCTTCATTAACTTGTTATGTGACCTGGAGAAAGTCCCTTTACCTTTCTGAGCCTCTGTTTCTCCATCTGTAAATTGAGGACACTGTGTTAGATGACCAGAAAGTTACCTTTCATTTACTGTTTTATTTTATTTATTTATTTTTTGCAGTTTTTGGCCAGGGCTGGGTTTGAACCCACCACCTCCAGCATATGGGGCTAGCGCTCTACTCCTTTCAGCCACAGGTGCCGCCCTCATTTACTGGTTTTTTAATGCATATTGTATTGCCTACCTTCATTCTCTCCTCCCCCAACACACACACACAGACACACACACACACACACACACGCATGCCTGCACACATATGCCTTTTAAGCTCCAAAATAGCATTCCACGGCCCCTTGGGACTCTTTTTCTTTCATTTCTTTGACCAGAGGCCCTATGAGCTTATTAACCTGTTGTCCATGTTGCTCCCATATCGCTGCTTAGTAAAACAGCAATAACATCGCTTCAAATTCATTTTATCAACGAGCAAGATCTGTTTTGTGGGCCAGAGTGTGCTGGCTCTAAATGGAAAGTAGAAGTCATTTCCAGCTCACTCACTCCATAAATACAGGGGTTCTGCCGGCTGCCTTTGCACCAAGATGGAAAGAACATCTATCTTCACAAATGTAGGCGACACTGTAGAGGCAGCCCTTCAAGGGACAAGGGAAACAGCCTTCCATTCCAAAAGTAGCAGGGAGGCTGAAAAATAAAAATTCCTCCTGGAACAGGAACAAAATCACACTTCAGGGTCACTTTCAACTCCACAATTCTAGACATTGAGATTCATAGAATTTAAGATTCTCAAGTTATGAGTGAATGTGTATGATGAGTTGATTCTAAGCGTCTATTAATCCTGAAATATCCTGTGACATCATGATTCAATTTTTCTGTGAGACTAGGGCCCCTAATTATATGATTTTCAGATTCTATTGACCCAAGGTAAGAGCTTTTCAACTAGTGTGTGTGTCAGAAACACCTGAGAAGACGGTAAAAGATGCAAATTCCTGGGGCGGAGCCTGTGGCTCAGAGGAGTAGGGGGCCAGCCCTATATGCCAGAAGTGATGGGTTCAAACCCAGCCCTGGCCAAAAACTGCAAAAAAAAAATTTTTTTTTAAAGAAGAAGAAAAAGATGCAAATTCCTGGGCTTCCATCTTAGAGACTTTGCTTGACTCTGTGGGACCAAAAGCAAGAATCTGAAAGTTTTAGACAAGTCCCCCACCCACCCCCAGCAGTTCTGAATAGGAGTGAGCCACTCTTTGACATACATTGTTGGGATTCTATAATTCTGTGATTCTAAAATGGCCTTCTGTTTATGGTTCTAGTATTCTGCAACTCTGTTATTCTGTTTCCATATGCCTAAGG
The DNA here is from genome assembly GCA_963573935.1 of Arctocebus calabarensis. Classification (NCBI taxonomy): domain Eukaryota; kingdom Metazoa; phylum Chordata; class Mammalia; order Primates; family Lorisidae; genus Arctocebus; species Arctocebus calabarensis. The sequence continues at coordinate 83,031 of CAUYON010046119.1, forward strand.
AGGGGGTTCTGTGGTGTAAAGGCTGTCCTTCTGACTGTGGATTTCACAGGGAGAGGGGAAAGGGACCAAGTACCACAGAGTGGAGGGACACTCCAGAAGAGGACTTTTCCAAGGACATGGAAAGCGAACTTCAATGACGCACTGATTGTGTCCAAGCAGGTGTAGAGCTGGGACTTGAAAATGAAGGGGCCTTGCTGGGAGTGTTGACTGGCTCTAGGGACGGGTCATCAGAGGTCGTCGGAGAAGAGTTTCTGCCAGACAAGGATGTCCAAATGAGTCCCAAAGAGTTGGAAAGACTAAGGCTGGGGAAAGGGAGACAGAAGTCACAGCAGAGAGCTTAAAAAAGAACCAGAATCAAGAGAGGAAAGATTTATCACCAAACCTCCTCCCTTTGATGGAATGGGGGTGGGGGATTGCAGACTGGTGTGCAGACATGAAAATGTAAGCTTCAGGGAAGCTGCAGATGAGAGGACGCTAACAATGCAGGGATATCCCTGCACACAGTGTGGGCTGGCGGAGGACTGCTTTGACGTGCTAATGAGTGCCTGGATTGGGGAGGGTGAGGATGGCACGAAGAACCTCAGAGGAGCTGGTGGGCAGATGCTGGGCTGAGGGAGGGGCTCTAGGGTAGAAAGGGCTCCCCTGGGGAGTTTCCACACAGACTCCAGGCACCACCAATGGGGCAGGGTGCTAGGGCTTCTGCAGTCTCCTGAGTGGAACAGGAGTCATCAGGTTGGCCTCTGTAAAGAGGAAAGGATAGATAAGCAGGGGGTCAGTCGCTCTGATAGTGACACGGTTTGCCTACATGCCTGCATGGGGTAATGACACTTATGGCTGCACACACACCCCTGCTGCCCCACACTATCACGGGGACACATATGCCAGTCCACAGATCCACTTATATCTGCACCCTTACCAGTGATGATGACACGGCACTGAGCTATTTCACACTGATGGTAACACCCGACCATCCCTGGTTAACGGTACCACATGGATACACATTGTTACAGTCGTCCCCTACCTTTTGGCACCAGGGACGAGTTTCGTGGAAGATAATTTTTCCATGGGTGGAGGGGTAGGAGATGGTTTCAGGATGATTCAAGCGCATTACCTCTCCACCTCGGATCATCAGGCACTAGATTCTCATAAGGAATGGGCAATCTGGGTCCCTCACCTGTGCAGGTTACAGGAGGGTTTGTGCTTCTCTGAGAATCTAATGCCATTGCCTATCTGACAGGAGGAGGGGCTCAGGCAGTGGTGCGAACAATGAGGAGTGGCTGTAAACACAGAGATGCTTCCCTCACTTGCCACTCACCTCCCACTGTCATCTGGTTCTTAACAGGCCACGGACCCGCACTGGTCAGCAGATTACACAGAAACAGTGACATGCCCCCAGAGCCTTTGTTTTTGGCTCTGTGTAAATGATGCCCCTCTGCGGTTGTACAGTACACAACCTACACAGCTGTGTGATACTCTCTCATTACACCCAGACTCTCACACGATGCCGTTGACATATTCTGCTCTAACAACAATCCACTTAGCTCACCCATCAAATGCCAATTCACACTGGCATGGAATCATTCCATATCAGGAGGGATCCACCACCAGAGCCATACCTGCCCTACTGCACACTGATGATGGCACACAGCCCTGTGTCACCCTGCTGCCACACTCCCACCTGCATGGCCCCACACTCGTGGGCACTCACACGCACCATGGCACACCAATGGGTTTGCCTTCACATCATTCCCTGTTGAAGGAGGCAGGCTAGGATTCTCATATCACGCCTTCCCAGCCAGGGCACCCTGGCCATGTCAGTGACAAGGGGGAAGGCACTCTCAGATGAGCCATGTGGCCTAGAGCTCTGCTCTGAGCACCACTCCTCACAGTTGTTTCTGCTTCTGACACAAGTCCAGCCTTTCAAACCAAGACCAACTCTGCCCCTCCAGGCTCAAGCTAGAATAGCAGGGCGTGGAGCCAGCGGCTGGAGCATGTGAATGTTTCCCTGCATCCAGCAGCACAATTCCTGCAAAGTCAAGACCAGCCAGCAACCTCCAGATCAGAGCTGGTGCCTGGCACTCCCCCACACACCTCCTCATCTCCCACACGGCATCCAGGGTGCCCTTTGGACTGAGGCAACTGTAGGGAAGAAATGAGCTGACCTTTGGACAGCCATCCTATGCCAGCTATTCTCACTGATAGTCACATTTACAGTCTGTGACAGTTGTCATTCCTCACACATTGTTCCTGGATCTTCACACAAAGTGCTAACATTAGCTCTCTTGATCGGCTTCCCAGTGTCAAGGCATATACCTACCGTTTTATGAATCTGTTCAGGCCCTCTTCTCCTGCCTCCAGGGCTCAAAAACAAAAGAGGAAATTCAGCACCAGCCAGGATAAGACACCTGAAGCAGAGCCCCATTCATATTTACCAGGTGACTCTTGGAAGCTGTCTACAGAGCAGGTTGTGCCTGGACCGGAGGTTGGGCCTCTTGCACTTGTGCTGGATTAGCGATGGCAATGTATATGGCAGGAGGACCCTGATCTGAGTGTGAATTCATGGCAGGTTTTCTTTTCTTTTTTGGTGGAGAACAGGGAAGACTATAAATGTCAATGTAAAAAAATATCCACAGAGCAAAAGTTACATTTCCATAGGCTGTGGGATGTGTCAGGAGAGAAGCAGCCCCATGTGGTGGAAGGACCACAGAGCTCAGTGTCAGGGAAGTCTGGGCTGGAACCCTGGCTCTGCCAAAGACTCACTTTATCTCCCTGGGCCTCAAGGCTTCCCTGTTGAAAATAGGGGGTTGTGTAAATTAAATAAGAAAATACAAATGATATAAAGCACCAAAGTTAGCACCTGAGACATCATGAAAGCTCAGATACTTGCTATGTTTTGTAGTAGTGGAATCATTAGGAAATACTTACATTCAGCAACTTTTCTTCAATAATAGTAAGTACTCAGGAATCACGTCCAGGCTAACAACACTGAAAAGAGCAAGTACTTATCTCTCTACCATCTTTCTTTGATGGAAAGCAACAGCTAACGTGTCATGGGTTCCCTCTAATTCTTCAGCAAGATGAAGCCAACAAAACTTGGCTGAGTTGTCTTTCTATTCACCAGCAAGATTTTCTGCACCTAGACATAGTTCATGTCAGCTCATGCAGTTTTTATAAGACTCAAATAAGCTTGGGCTCAAAGGGGACTTTAGCTGTCACCTGGACCATCTTTCTACCCATCTGCCATCTTCCAAGGATGGCCAACCCATGCCCTCACATGCTACAATCAATGCTGCCACTGGTCAGCTCCCTTTGTTGCCTGCCCTTCCTCATAGCTTCTGCCAGCTTCTCTTCACCTTTCACCCATTGCTCTAACTCTACCTTCAGCTGTGGAAATGGCAGCTCTTTCCTTGCCATGGTTATTCATTCATTCAGCAAGCATTTCCTTAGCACCTACTTTGTTAGGCATCTGACTAAATATTGGAATTATTGATTAAGCAGGACTTGCTGGCCCTTCAAGGGCTAATGCCCCCTCAATGTTTTCTCCTCCAGGTAAAACATCCTCAAATTTCTCAACCTCTTCTCATTTGACCTGATTTCTCACCATCAAACCACCCCCTTTTCAAGCTCAACATATATGAGCTTGTCAAAGCCCATCTTAAACAGTGGTGCCTAGAACTGAGCTCAGTATTTTCCTGAAACTGAAGTTGAATTTGTAGCCCAGCTTGGTCAACATCCACATGAAAAGCAATACCAGTTGTGGAAAAACCCCAAGTGTAAATACAGTACTGCCTGCCAGGTCCCATTTACTGAACATGTTCTTGAAGAAGATGAAGAAAGAAGGAGAGAGGGGGACTGTGACTCTTGAAATGACATGATGTCAGATCCCTCTGCCTAGAGTTCCCCTCAGGCTCTAGTGGTAAGTCGAAGCCACTCTGATCAAACACCCTCCTCTTGATCCCTTCCTATACTGTCTGCCCTAAGAAAGAACAATAAAGAATGAACTTGTTGGTGGCCGGACCTACACTAAACAGGGAACTAAACCAGAAAGGAAGACCTTCCTTATACAAGCCCCTCAAATCTATAAGGGGAGAACAGAGATGAGCCTCAGAAGTGGCATTCTAAGTAAGGGGTATGGTCTACCCACAGCCTCTGAGTTATGAGGGTCCACATCTTTAAAAATCCTGCTGTGATCATGTAGGAAAGAATGTTCCCTTTTATTGGAACAAAATTACACCTTCTTCCTTTCCCAGATCCTGTCTCTGCAACTCTTGCTATTCTCTCCTTGGAAGGAAGCCATCCCCTTACAGAAGCAGAAGTCATTTCTACTCTGACATACCCCAATTGATGCAGAAACTCCTACAAATCTTTCAAAGGCCTGGTGCAAGACCCCTCCCCTCTGAAGTCATTTTCCTACAATTTGAATTGGATTAAAGGAAGCAGTTGAGAGCCAAAAGATGGCAGACAGAATAGGGAGGCTCATTAGAAGAGAATTAGAAAAAAAAAAAAAAAACATTGTTGGGGAAGAGAAAAGCCTGGGGTGGAAGCAGATGCTGCCCTGCCCCTTGGAAGTTCCTTTTCTTCTCTGGGCATAAGAGGGAAAGAAATAGCCTTCTAGAATGAACTTTGCTGGAAGATTCCTATTCGACAAGATACCAGAACCGGATGGAACTGGGGAGTGACTTGCCTAAGATCCACTGCAATTTTGCGCCTGACTTCTCTCTCTGGTCCACAGTAGAGGGTTCCTGACCCCATGTGATGGACTTACCCACACTATCCATTGGCATATCTTGAACGATCTTGTGGCTGGACGCTATGCTGAAGGGCTGGCTGCAAAGATGATCTGGCCGTGGTCCAGTCTTGGAGCTGCTTGTAGGCAGGAGATGAGCAAACAGATGGAACAAGGGTCACGGAAACAGGGGTTTGTCTAGGAACGGCAGGTGCCAGGAGTGTGACCAATCGACTTAGAGAAGACGAGGAGGGCTTTCCCAAAGGGAAAAGGTGGTATTGGAGTTTTGCTTTAAGGAGTCCTTCCTCCGTCCCTTGTCCCCCAACTAGTCCTCCAAAATGACAAGCTTGTGGTCTTCCCAGCTGTGCTAGGACTTGGGTGGGAGTGTGTACCTGTCGGGGGGGAGGAAGGCAATGAAGGGTGCAGGAGGAAAGAGAGTGGAGAGCTAAAGCAGGAGAAAGGAGAAAGAAAGGCGGGAGAATGGGAGGGGGAGACCCAGAGGGAGGAAAGGGAGGGGAGAGGCAGGAGGAGAGGGGAGGGAGACAGTGAGAGGGAAGAGGAGAGGAAGGGGAGAGAGGAGAGAGAGAGAGAGAGAGAGAGAGAGAGAGAGAGAGAGAGAGAGATTTGAATTTCCCTTCTGGAAGGGGAGCGGTAGCGCGTCAGGGACTGGCTGAGGGGCGTGATTGGAGGGCGCCTTCGGCAGCCGCCCGCGGCAGTAGCCGCGGCCCCAGTTACGCGAGGCGGCGGCGGGAGCTGAAATAGCAGAAGGAGCCGCCTCGTTGAGTCCGGCCGGAGCCCTGCAGTGGCTCAGACGGTTGCGGGGACCGCCAGGTCGGTGCCGGCCGCGGGCCGGGAGGGCGGAACCGGGTTATGGGCAACAGGGACCTGGCTTTCGCTTCGAGGCTATGGGGAGCTCAGGAAGCTGGGGAATATGGTTTTCGGGGAGACAGCTCCCCAAGCCTGCCGGGGCGCTGGAATGGGCGACTGCGCGGCAGCGGCGGGGACCCTCCCGGCGCGCGTCGTGGTACTGAAAGGACAGCTCCTCTCGAGGGGGAAGAGGGTGGAGGGAAGCTAGCGCAGCAGGAGCAAACTGTGGGGAGGCGCAAGCCCGGGAGCCGGGGACCCCTCGACAAAAGCCTGAAACAGCCTGGTTCCCGGGCAGCCGGTACCGCCCCGAATGCGGCTGGAGACTCAAGTCTGAACCCAGAGAACAACTTCGAGCTCGCGGGGATTGGGGTGGGGGCCGGCGATCTAAGCGACCTCTGGCAGTGGTTAAGGCCAAGCCCGCAGGGGCCCTCTTCACCCTGAAGGAAGGAGCCGCCCCCGAGGGGTACAGTTTGTGCTCCGGGAGTGAGTCAGAGGGCGACTGGGGGGCGGGCAGGCCGAAGGTGGCGGGGAGCGGAGCCTTAAACATCGACTGGGGGCCTAAGGGGACTGTTTGTTCTCCTTCCCAGAGGAGATGAGGCTTGGGCAGCGCACGTCCGCTGTCTGGGGTCACAGAGAATGTCTCTTTGCTCCGGCTCTTGCCAGGCCCACTCCGCCCCCTCCCCCAGCAAAGTTTGAGACCTGGCTGAGTCTTGGGGTTGGAGCTACGTGTGTTGGGGGAAGGGGAGATCTCAGTGGCGAACCCGGAGCTCCAGAGCAGAGCCGCTGGGTGTGTTGTTTTATATGGGGGTCCGAGAGACGGGCGCCTGGATTCCTGTGCTCTTTTGGTTGGGGAACTGGCAGCCCCCATCACTTCCGCTTTTCAGCCAGAACCTGTCCCCTCCTCTCCTCCCCCTCCCCCAGTGCTTCTCCCTTCCTGGGGCGTGGGATGGGGATGGGGTGGGTTGCATGCAGAGTGACACTCCCTGTTTCTACCACCACCATTAGCGTAAGGTTCCCTGCAAAAAGCAAGTAAATGTTGAATTGAGTTGTGGTGAATAGAGCCCAGACTTGAGCCATAAAACAGAAAAGCAGCTACAAGGACAACCACTGCAGGTGCTGGAGTCCGCTTCTCAGATGGCAGGGCCCAGTCCCCAAAACCTCCAGGGGCTCAGATGATCCAGACTGAGCAGGTGTCTCCGTTGCCTCCGGGCTGGGACAGACTCGGAGGGCGTGGGAGAGGGGAAGCTGAAGACCCGCCCCGGGTTCCCAGAGCACTGACAGAACCGAAACCTGGAGGTGTTTCAGCAGCACCCCTCCCCCGCCTCGGCCGGTCTCCCCTCCCCCAGCCCAGCATCCCCCACCACCCTTCCCGCGCAGAGATAGACCAAGGCTTCCCGCAGAACCGCTGGGGAGCGCCTCCTGGCGGCCTGGCCGAAACCCTCAACTGCAAGCAACCTGCCGGACCTCAACACTCCTACAGGCATGCAGCAGAATATCTGACACCCACACCTGCACTCACGCTCACACAGACTCTCACGATACCTAAGTCCAGAGTTACATAGGCACGATCATATTTTGAACCAGGCATACTCTCATACACTCGCTGATACATAACGTTAAGTTCAATTCAGCAACTGTGTCCTGAGGATCTAACCTCTGCTAGGAGATCCAGTGGATTCTGGGGACAAGGGAAATAAAGAAGAGACAGGCCCTGCTCTGAGAAGCGCTCAAGAGTGACCAGGAAGGGAAAGACACATAGAGAGACAGACCATGAGGTGGAGGGAGGCAACGCTGACCTAGAAAGTGCCGTGTGTTTCAGAAGAGGAAGACACTACCACATCTTGGCAAAGAGACTGGGAAAATTTCATGGAGAAAGTGATGTTTGAGAGTGATCTTTAGAAATTAATGCTGCTGTCACTGACGATGACAAGTAATAAGTATTGATCACGCACTTGGGTCAAGCACTGGGCTGAGCCCTTTGTATTATCTTATTTAGGGCTCACAACATGCCTTGGGCATAGGTATTGTTCTTTCCATTTTATGGATTAGAAAACATTGAGTCACCTGTCCAAGGTCATTTAGTAAGTGGTGGAGCCAGGGTCTGAACTGGCAGAGATGAGGTGAAGAGGCTCCAAGTCTGTGGGAATGGGATGCACAGAGCCTAGGGGTTTTCAGAAAGAATATATGTTGAAAGAATGTATGTCTAGTTGAAGCACAGCCACACGTAGGGATGGGAAATGAGCATCATGGAAGGTGGATACTAGACTGTGCAGGACTTGAAGGTCAGTACAAGGACTCTGATTGGTTTAACAAAGCCATGGGGAGCTATTGCAGGGTGTGTTTGCATGAGCAGATCTGCCCTCTAGGAAGATTAATCGGGCAGCCATGTGGAGGTGGATGAGAGCTGGGATGAAGGGAGGCAGAGATTATGCACAAATCCAGAACTTCTAGGCCCCAAACCAATGCATCAGCAACCGCGAGGGAGAGGAAGATGGGGTGTAGCAAGCATTGTGAAGCTATAAGCTTCAGATTTCTTCATCTGCACTCCATCCAAATTGTTCTCACCAATTCCTTGCCTGGTCTGATGTCCAGCACCTACCCTCCCCAGTCAACTGAATGTTACTAGACCAAATTCTGGGACTCTTTTTCTCCACCTAGCCCCAGAATGGTGTCTGGCAGAAAGCAGGGGCTCAGAGCATATTTATAGTATAAGTGAATGAATGAATGAATTATGAGGCAGTTACTGATTTTAATATTTTCAGTTGAGGCAATTGGAACAAACCACGCTGGGGGAAAAGATGAGTGGGTGGGAGAGACAAGGATGCGATTGATCTTTGTAGATTGATTTGAGATTATCCGAATGACAATATCCAGAAGAGAGTTTAATGTGCATGTTGATGAGGGAAGGGGAGAGACAAATCTTTATAGCTAGATTTAAGCCAATAGGAATAGATGAGATTCCCAAAGGAGACAGTAGGGGAGGGGTGCACACTGGGAGAAGGAGGAGAGAAGTGTTTGTTGGGAGAACAGATACGCTTTAAAGGAAAGGAAAAGAATTAGCAAAGAAGAGAGAGAAGACCTGTCTGGGAAGTAGAATGAAGACCACAGAGTGCTGTGTCATGCAATTTAGGAGGAAATTCAAGAAGGCTGAAAAAAAATGGTAGGAGAGAGTCACCACTGGCCTCTGGTGCTACAGAGGGATGGGGGGAGGAGGCCAGCTCCTGGATCTGGCACCCGGAAGCCACCTGACTAAGGGAGTTTTAGGGCTATGCAGAGGCAGCAGATCTGTGGTCTCACAAAGAGGTACAACCACGTGGAGACCCCCTCATCAAAATTGGAGGTCAGGGATTAAAGGAAATGTTGGGTTCGGAGAAGGAGTTTGAGGAGGGAGGGGTTAAAAGTGACCATTTGCAAAGGAGACTGAAGATGTGGGGAAGAAAAAGTGATGAATGGATTAAGGGAAGGTGTAAAGAGAGAAAAGCCAGAGCTCAGCCAGATGGATTGTCTTCAGCTAGAAGGAAGGGGCTTCTTCCCCAGGAGCCAGGAGGAGGGGGCTTATAGGAGCTACACTAGCTGGCCTTGTTTTGATCGTTATATCCACCATTTACTAAGCACCCATCATGTGCAAATACATGCCATAGATTGCCTCCAAATTTTCAAAATACTCTTGTAATCCTCATTTTATAGGGAAGACTGAAGCGTTTAGGTCAATTACTAACTCCTGTCTAAAGAGCTAAAGAGTGGCAGGCTCAGGATCTGAGCCAGGTGTATCCAATCACAGAGTGCATACCCTTTATGCTGACATGAGTAGGAGGAAAGTCACCTGCTTCAAGGGAGGAGTAGTAGTAGTTTGGACCTTAAGAAATGAAGAATTGGTTAGGGGAATCTAGACAGGGTACAAGAGACTGCTTAACAGCTGAGAGGGCCACACTGGAATAAGCAGGATTTGGGGGGCAGACTCAGGAAGCTCTGCTAAATAATCCCCGAAAGCTGAATAGGAGCCACTGAAAGCAAGAGAGATGTCACCACTGAGAAGAGTCAGCCTTGGGTAGTAGAGGGGTGGCAGTGGTAATCAATGTCTGCCAAAGATATGCATGCAAGCATTGTTGATGGATTAAAAGGTTTGGAGATAGTTTGGTAATAGAGAAATGGCATGTTGAGTCTGAGTGGTACCCATGGGGCACCTGAGAGAGGTGTCCAGGAAAACGTATTGTTTGACTTATTTATTGCCTATTTCCCTACACCCATGTGCATGTGCTTGCACACACACATACATACATTTCAGAGGTAATCTGCATGAGGTCAAGATTGTCTGTCTATCCCCAGTGCATAACACTTCAACTGGAACATGGTAGGTGCTCAATTCATACTTGTGGCACGAATGAATATAAGGGTCTCGAGCCTAGCCAAGATCTAGGTGTCATCATTGTCAGAGACCATTAAAAGCCCCTAGAATGGATGAGTTCCCCAAGGGAAAGGTTAGAGAGGAAAAAGAGGCAGGGTCCTGGGGGAAAAGCTTACTTAAGAGACAGGAGGAAGAAAAGAAGCCAGTAAAGAAGAGGGGAGGGGAGGGAAGGAGTGTGGGGAGGAAAGAGCCATGTCACAGAATCAAGAGAAGAGGGGGCTTTGAGGGTACAGTAGGGTGTGGTCAACAGTTCAAATGTTGCTGAACTAACCCAACAGAAGCATATGGGGAAAGGGTCTGGAAGATCATCTGGTCCAAGGCAGACTTGCCAGAGTCACCCAGCAAGTTAGGATCTGGAGCCCAGGTGGCCTGCCAACCAATCTGAAAAATCTCAAATTAGAGTCCTGCATCCTCCACCACCACCTGGTAATTCCTTGAGCTCTGTATAAACACAAAGTGGGAACCTAAGAGTTCCTAAAATCACTTGATTATTAAATCATTCATTTCTTATTCTTAGAAAAGAAGCCTTTTCACAATGTCTTAAATCATATGAAAACATCTTGACTAAGCAACCTTTAAGCTCAAAATTCTGGGTCAGGTGGGTGGGTTCTCTTGCATTTCCTGGAAAGCCCATCCCTTCTGGGCTCTTCTCCACAGATGCATAGTCAACGACAGCTAACATTTTATGAGCTCCAGCCCCAGGTATTCAGCCAGTATCATCTCTTCTCCTTTAAACATCAGTGCAAGGGTAGACTTAATACTCACCCACTTTGCAAGCAACAAACTGAAGCTTTCCCAGGGACTCACAACCAGTTAGGATGGGAGCCAGGATTTTGAACCACGTGTGTCTGGTACCAAAAGCCCTGGGGATTTCTTTTCCTACTACAGCATGACTTGCATGACTTTCTCTCCCCAAGACAACCTATCAGGCAGTCTAATCACATGGATAAGCCCTTGGGCCCAATATTATGAAATAATCTCAGTCTGCTGATAGGATTTCTCATTTTCAGAGCAATGAGGAAAATCCATCAACAAAGAGCCAGTGACATTGAACTCAACCTGATTGCAATATCCGCCCCGGTTTCTCTGCCACCATATCCCAAAACCCCTTTTTCTTCCTAGCAAATCAGAAAGACCCCAAGTCTTTATGTGTGGGACAAAAGGCCTTGGGGAATAGGCCTGGCCTTACCTGAACATCATGCCACTTCACATTTTGGATACCTCACGGATGTCCCTACCTACATCTAAACGATTAGTATCATCTGGTCTGCCAAAGAACCAGTGAAACTGAATGGTTAAAATAAAAAAACTCTCCAAGAATTAGAGCAGTGGGGCTCAGATGCTCAGGGGCGTGGGGGGAACATGAAGAAAAAGAAGCCAAGGGTAAGAGCTCTAGACCCCACAATGACCGTTGGAATAGCTCCACTTTCATATACTGAGATTTAGCATATTGAGATTCCCATTACAATTTTATTTGGAGAAAATCTTCTGAGACAAAAAAATAACAGTAAAAGTCTAATAAAAACTGAAAGTTGGTATTTGGGGAGAAGCGGAGGATACTTACATTAGCTGAGTGCCCACAAAGCCCATACTAAGTAGTTTAAAGGCCCTAAACTTCCCAAAGCTTACAATGTCTCCCATGTGCCCATCTGTAATTCAAAATAAAAATCAATATCAAGCTATAAACACAAAACTTATATGTATGCTGCACTAAAAATAACTTATTTCTCTTTTTGTCAATTCACAAAAGTCTGGATATGCTTATCCCAGCTGGCTGTTCTCATTTTTGCATGCCCCTCTGCTTCGTGATGGTGATGGCATGCCCAGGGAGGTTCATGAGTTGATCCGGTGACCCCAGCGGGATTTTCTCCAGTCTCCAGCCCTGGGAAAGGTGGCATTACCATTTCTCTGTTACAGAAGAGGGAAACTTAGGGCTCAGGGAGGTTCAGTACCTTGCTGAAGGTAAAGTGACAGACCAGAATGAGGGCGGCATTAGAACCCAGTTCTGCCTAACTCCGAATTCCAGGCTCTTTCCAGGACTTCTGGCTTCAATCAAATTCCAGCCTTCAAGATAAAGGTTTCTTTTCTTTTCTTTTTTTTTTTTTGAGACAGAGCCTCAAGCTGTCACCCTGGATAGAGTGCTGTGGCATCAGCTCACAGCAACCTCCAATTCCTGGGCTCAAGCGAGTCTCCTGCCTCTGCCTCCCAAGTAGCTGGGGCTACAGGCGCCCACCACAACGCCCGGCTATTTTTTGGTTGTAGCAATCATTGTTGTTTGGCGGGCCC
>CAUYON010046122.1:0-14603 GCA_963573935.1 Arctocebus calabarensis
GAACAGGCAGATGAAAATATCTCAGACTGTATATGAAGCCCGCACACTGTACCCCATGATTGAACTAATGTACACAGCTATGATTCAATCATAAAAAAAAAAAAAGACCTAGAAAAAAGTCTGTCTTCAACCTAAAGGTAAATAAATAAGTAAATAAATAAATGAATAAATAAATAGAGGGGAAATGGACACAGCATTCACATTCTCAATACCTTATCAATTCGGCTGCAGTTACCTTGTCCGCCCCTAATTTAGTTACGCACTGGACATTCTTTTTTTCCCCCCTCTGGGATACCATGTCATTCTCTGCCCCTTTTCTCATCTTCTCCCCCTTTCCTCTCTCGAATATAAAATAAACTTATGCTTTTATATACTGATCTTGGCCTAGAGAAATTCTTTTTTTGTCCCGAGTACAGTACCAACTGAGGATTTCTAAACCTATCCCACAGTTCACAGGCTCCATTCAGATGTGCTGCAGTAAATGCTAAGACTTCAGAATGACGGGTTGTATCTGTGTTTTGTGAGCAAACTATTTTTATTTTATTTTATTATTTTGAGACAAGTTCTCACTCTGTCATGTAGGCTGAGCTCATAGCTCACTGCAAGCTCAAGCTGACACAATTCTCTCACCTCAGGGTACAGAGTAGCTGGGGCTTCAGGCCTGTGACTCTATGCCTGGCTAATTTGTCTATTGTTTCTATACAGCAGATTTCCCTTTTGCTTCGGCTGGTCTTGAACTCCCGGGCTCAAACTAGCCTCCTACGTCAGCCTTCCAAAATGTCAGGATTGCAGATGTGGGGCCACTGGGCCTCACCCCAAATCTATCATTTGACCTTAGGATTCTGTTCCCCACAACCCTGTTTTTACACCAGCCAGTTTCAAAGGGAATTATAACTGGATAGAATAAAACCGCTTTATTTCCCTAGGACACCCTTTTCACAGAGGTGTTCATCCTATAACCCTGGTCTTCCCTTAAGTAACATTACTATCACTCAGGGTTGAAGGAGACAGTGCTCCTTAGAAGGAGCTCTGATTGAGGATGAGCAGAAAGAAGTCAGAAACCCCCAGCACAGTGAACCCAAATCCTGACCTTCCAGAGCTTTCTCCCTGCATGTAACATACACAAGCTCTATGCTTGAGACAGATTGTCAGATTGTTTTTTAAAAGATTACTATAGTTTCTTCTTAATTTCATCAGAATATAACAGAGCACCAATTTCAACGTTCCCCTTTCAACACAAAATTCAATGACAATTAAAAACCCATACAACTTGCTCAGTTTAATGGGTGAAATTATAAAATGCATTTTGTCTTTGTTAATTGTTTTATTTAAAAGTGAACATTTTCCTTTTAGAACATTATATTTCTTTGTGAGTTGGTAAATATATCTTATGTTCCCTTTTTCTGGTCAAGTTTTTGCCTATTTCCTGTTTATTCCATTTATTCTCTCTCAAACAAGGCTATTATAGTTTCCTTCATCATTGGCAGCAAAATGTTAATGTTACGTTTGCTTCTTTATTTTATTTTATTTTATTATTATTATTTTTTTTTGCAGTTTTTGGCTGGGGCCGGGTTTGAATCCACGACCTCTAGTATGTGGGGCTGGCACCCTACTCCTTGAGCCACAGGTGCCACCCACGTTTGCTTCTTTAATTCATCAAGAGTTGGAAATATAGGCTGAGCACGGTGGGCACTTGTAGTCACTTGTATTTCCAGCTACTTGGCAGGGTGAGGCAAGAGGATCCCTTGAGCCCAGCAGGGTTTTTTTTTTTGAGAGAGAATCTTCCACTGTCACCCTGGGAAGAGTACCTTGGCATTATAGCTCACAGCAACCTCAAACTCATGGGCTTGAGCAACCTTTTTGCCTCAGCCTCCTGAGTAGGAGGAACTATAGGTGTGTGCCTATATGCCTGGGTAGTTTTTCTATTTTATTTTATTTATTTACTTATTAGCATGGCTGGAGCTGGGTTTGAACCCACCACCTCCGGTATATGGGGCCAGCACCCGACTCCTTTGAGCCACAGGCACTGCTCCAATTTTTCTATTTTATGTAGAGACAGGATCTCACTCTTGCTCAGGCTGGTCTGGAACTTCTGAGCTCAAGAAATCCACCTGCCTTGGCCTCCCACAGTGCTAGGATTACATGTGTGAGCCACCGTGCCTGGCTGAGTCCAGGCGTTTGAGGTTGCTATGAGTTATGATGCCATGGCACTGTACCCAGGGCAACAGAGTGAGACTCTGTCTCAAAAAAAAAAAAAGGAAAAAAATAGAGTTGTAAATATAAACTCTTTTTTTTTTTTTGAGACAGAGCCTCAAGCTGTCATCCTGGATAGATTACCGTGGCATCACAGCTCACAGCAACCTCCAATTCCTGGGCTCAAGCGAGTCTCCTGCCTCTGCCTCCCAAGTAGCTGGGACCACAGGTGCCCGCCACAACGCTCGGCCATTTTCTGGTTGCAGCCATCATTGTTGTTTGGCGGGCCCGGGGACTGGATTCGAACCCGCCAGCTCAGGTGTACGTGGCTGGCGCCTTAGCCCGCTGAGCCACAGGTGCCGAGCCAATATAAACTCTTAATATTAACCTAGGGGACTATATCTTGAATTTTAACATTTTAACATTAAATACAGATAGTTTTTGGAAAGTTTAAATGTTTTTCCATTAATCTGGTTAATTAGCCTATATTTACTCATCTTTATTTAATGTGATCTTCTTTAAGGCCCAAGATCAAAACAGTACTTTGTATATTCTTGGAACTTCTCAGGTAACCGATGATAGCATAGCATGAAGTTCATTTCCTCTCCTTAAAAGTATTAATTACTAGGAGTACTTTGTATGGATCTCATTTTTGTTTTTTTATTATTATTATTATTTTTTTGAGGCAGAGCCTCAAGCTGTCACCCTAGATAGAGTGTTGTGGCATCACAGCTCACAGCAACCTCCAATTCCTGGGCTCAAGCGAGTCTCTTGCCTCTGCCTCCCAAGCTGGGACCACAGGCGCCTGCCACAACACCCGGCCATTTTCTGGTTGCAGCCGTCATTGTTCTTTGGCGGGCTGGGCTGGATTTGAACCCGCCAGCTCAGGTGTACGTGGCTGGTGCCTTAGCCCGTTGAGCCACAGGCACCAAGCCTGGATCTCATTTTTAGATTGTGCTATTTCTTTTTGCCTTTCAGAAAAATGAGGGTTGATTTAAAATGCTTGATGCATTACTGATAGAAGCTGAAATCTATTTGTAGAGAAGAAGTTCAGTCTTTAAATTTGTGTTCATGGCTGATTTGGGGATCAGTTATAAAGTCATAAATATCTTTGGATGACTTCTCCACATAGACTTAACTTTTTTCTTTTAACAAGAGAAAAGTGACTCCTATTGGAGCTGCAAGGCCAGATCTTATTTGGGGAGTTGGAAAGATTCAGGAATCAGTGATGTAGGGCTGGTTTCTTTGTCCTGCTGAATGACAGCATTCTGTGCCTTCTGCTCCTACACTGAGTGTGATTGGTTTATGTGTAGTGCCTGTAGTCCCAGCTACTCAGGAGGCTGAGGCAAGAGAATTGGCTAAGCCCGAGAGCTGGAGGTTGCTGTGAGCTGTATTGGTTCACACATGAAAGATTTCATGTTTTGGTTCACACATGAACCAATGGGTGGTTCTGTTCCTTCTTTCCTTATGGCTTATTGTTTAAATGACTTTTTTTTTTTGCAATTTGGCCGGGGCTGGGTTCAAACCCACCACCCTTGGTATATGGGGCCGGCGCCCTACCCACTGAGCCACAGGTGCTGCCCTGTTTAAATGACTTTTATCTTTCATGTGTGAACCAATACACCAGAAACTTCCTCTGTCTGAGATTTTTGAGCATTCCTTCCTGTTGGCTCATGTTTTCTTAAATATTGGGCCTGAAAGGCTGATGACGGTGAGATTTTGAGTGACTTTGTGTGGGACTAAGCTTGTCACACCCCCACTATGGTGGGTTGTCATGGGATCCCATTCCAGAATACACTGCTGAGGAACCCTGTGGTCAGGGGAGCATCCCTGGCCAGCTGGACCCCACCTGCCTGGCCAGAACAGTTGCTCCACCGACCCCAGACCTTGGGCTTCAGAAAGCCACGTAAGGGGGGGTTTGGATGAACACTAGTTGGTCACCCTATCAAAATACCCATCCTCAGATAGTTGATATTTGTTAAAATGGAAATTTAAGTTCTTTCTCAAAGGGAAAAAAAAAAAATATATATATATATATATATATATATATATATCCTGTAATATGTTTTCTAGAAAATAAGTTATTATTAAATAACTTGTCGTTATTATCAAAGCCAATAAAATAGATTGGGGAAACAGAGCCTACAGGGTGAGGGTGTTCCAATGAGAGCATCGTGAGGCTCACTGGCCTCCAAGGCCCCAGGCCTGTGTTCCTCACCCCCATATGTACAGGGTGCCCTTCTGCTGGAGGAACAATTTGCACATTAGGACAAACACGGCTAGAGGAGTGGGCTATAGGGGTCAGGGCCCCTGAGTGGACCTGCAGAGTCAAGGTTTAAATCTTAGCTCTGGGCAAGGTGGCTCACGAATGACAGCTTAGCATAAGGTTTACTTTCTAGCACTGTGGGAGGCCAAGGCAGGTGGATTGCTTAAGCTCAGGAGTTTGAGACCAGCCTGAGCAAGAGTGAGACCCTATGTCTAAAAACAGCTGGGCGTTGTACTGGGTGCCTGTAGTCCCAGCTATTTGGGAGCCTTAGGCCAAAAAATCACTTGAGCCCCAGAGTTGAATGTTAATGTGAGCTCTGGTCCCGGTACCTAGGATAACAAAGTGAGACTCTGTATAAAAAATTAAAAATAAATAAAAGAATAAATAAATCTCAGCTTTGCCTCTTCTTAGCACTGGGGACCTTAAGTGAGCACTTCTTTGTTTGAGACAGAGTCTCACTTTGTTGCCCTTGGTAGAGAGCTGTGGCGTCACAGCTCACAGCAACCTCCAGCTCTTGGGCTTAGCCAATTCTCTTGCCACAGCCTCCCGAGTAGCTGGGACTACAGACTCCTGCCGCAATCCCCCAGCCATTTTTTTGTTGCAGTTTGGCCAGAGCCGAGCTCGAACCCACCACCCTCCATATATGGAGCTGGCGTCCTACTTACTGAGCCACAGAGACTGCTGCCCAAGTGAACACTTCTGAGCCTTGATTCATTCCTAAATGAAATGAGGGTAAGAAGCTTACTATCCTGACAGGGTAGTAAGGGCTGAGGAGGGAATGCATCAATTGCTTGGCCCTATGCCTGCTAAGCTTTGATGGATTCAAGAGAGAGAAACATTTGAAGAAATTGGGAGTTCATCTAGGCCTGGGCTTCTGTGAGATTCACTTCTCAGCTGTTCTTTTTTTTCTTTTTTTTGAGACAGAGCCTCAAGCAGTCACCCTGGATAGAGTGCTGTGGCATCAAAACTCACAGCAACCTCTGATTCCTGGGCTCAAGCAAGTCTCCTACCTCTGCCTCCCAAGTAGCTGGGACTACAGGCACCCGCCACAACGCCCGGGCATTTTTTGGTTGCAGCCATCATTGTTGTTTGGAGGGCCAGGCTGGATTCGAACCTGCCAGCTCAGGTGGCTGGCGCCTTAGCCCATTGAGCCACAGGCGTCGAGCCACTTCTCAGCTGTTCTGATGAGAATTCTGGGAGAGACCTGACTGAGGGAGCATGGCCCAGGGAGCTGGGTAATGGCTGTGAGGGATCAGAGTTCAGTCTGCCAGGCAGGCTAGAGGGAGGACCCCAGGAACTGCTTCTGCTCCAGTGTTTCTACCCAGGGGTCTGTGTACCTCACCTGTGTTCCTCTCCTCCTCCGGTTTCCTCATGTGGGTATAATGTAGGACCAGCAAGAGGGTGTGGGCAGCAGAAGGTGCCTGGGCAAGGCTTATCCCTGGTTTCTCAGGGCTTGCTGGAGAGTGTTTGGGTGGGATACAGCCCCTGACACAGGGGCCTTCCTTTGTAGAGGCCGTGATGTTTGGAAGGGCAGTGGACTGGAAGTGATAAAGGTAGTAGTTAATTTTGTAGATAATTTGGTACAGAAGCTCTATAGGGCAGCCCATCATGTTCTAGGTTAGCCTGTGTTGTCATAAAGAACGTGCAATTCTGTTATCAGGGGATGGCTTCCTCCCTACTCTCATTGTGTCCTCTGGCCACTGCCTGGGCGCGCCCCTTGCTGTTCCATCACTGCTCAGTAGCTCGGGAATGGGAGTGTGCATGTGCAGCACTAACCCAGCTCACATCTACCCCCCAAATGCCAGGATGCAGAGCATAAGCAAATATTAAAAATTTATTTTTAACCATTTCACTTTCCAGGCAATTACATTTATGCTTGTTGTGGGAGAAAGCATCAAAGGGGTGGGGGGTTGGCAGAAAAGCAGCAATTGAAGTGACAATTGAGGCAAAGGATCAGAGTGGAGGCTGAGGAATCCCTCAGTGGCTCTCTAGGGAAAGCTGGAACTCCAGGGAGAGAGAGATATGCCCGTGGGGTACCCTTCTGGAGGAGTGGAAGGTCACAGTAGAAATGTTGCAGCATTTGCTTGCCATTGGGGAAGCTCGGCTGGAGGGCTTGGATAAGAATGCTATCCCAGAGTTGAACTTCTAGAAGAGGTGGGCCCCTGAGGACCTGTACTAGGAAACCCAGACGGGGAGCAGGGATGTAACCAGTTTAGAATCTTCCCTTCTAGGCCGGGATGGTCTAATCTCACTACAGAGAAACAAGCTGAAGAAGTTAACCTAAACTGTCAGTTTGAATCATAATCTTGTGCATTTTGTAGATGAGGAGGACGACAACCATAACTACACAGGTGTTGTACATTTCCTGTCCCACATGTTTACATGTTTTCACCTGTTCTTGCCCATGGACTTTTTTGTCCTCAATGCTTGAAGGTCACTGGAATTCCAAAAATCGGTGCTGGGTCTCCACCTGGTATTCCAGCAACAATCCAAAGCACCTCCCCCCTCCTCCCTAATCTGCTATATAGTTTCTCCCCCATTTGCTGCTAGAAACAAGTTTGCATTGTTGAAAATTTATCTGCTATCTGCCACCTCTTCAGTTTCTCTTCAATTACTGGGCTTCAGATTTCTACCCTGGGGACATGGTATTCTTCTAGTGCACTTGGGTGGAATTTGGCTTTTCTTCCTTTCCTTTGTTATTTGTCTCTTGGGGGCTGGTCAGCATTGTCAGTTTTTCCTCCCCCCACGCCCCCCGCAACCTGCTGGCCTGGCACTGTGGTTCTCTGGCTGCCTGTTCTGCTCTGCCCACTCTTTGCAAATAGACATCTTCTTTTTTCCTTTTCTTTTCTGTTCTTTTTTTTTGAGACAGAGTCTCATTATGTCACCCTTGGTAGAGTGCAATGGTGTCACAGCTCACAGCAATCTCAAACTCTTGAGCTTAAGCGATTCTGTTGCCTCAGCCTCCTGAGTAGCTGGGACTACAGGCACTCACCATAACACCCAGCTATTTTTGGTTGCAGTTGTCATTGTTGTTTAGCAGGCCCTACCTGGCCTTGAACCCTGTGTATGTGGCCAGTGCCCTACTGACTGACTACAGGTGCTGAGCCAGATTGGCATCTTCTTGCCTTGACTCTTGCACAACCTTGGTTTCTTTTCTTTTTTTTTTTTTTTTTTAGACAGAGCCACAAGGTGTTACCCTGGATAGAGTGCTGTGGTATCACAGCTCATAGCAACCTCCAATTCCTGGGCTTAAGTGAGTCTCCTGCCTCTACCTCCCAAGTAGCTGGGACTACAGGTGCCCGCCACAACACCCGGCTATTTTTTGGTTGCAGCCGTCATTGTTGTTTGGCGGGCCCAGGCTGGATTTGAACCCACCAGGTCAGGTGTATGTGGCTGGCGCTTCAGCCCGTTGAGCCACAGGTACCGAGCCACAACCTTGGTTTCTTTTCTGTGGATGGCTATTGGTTCCTGACCTCAAGTGGATGGCCTTAGCACTCATCACCCTAGACCTAGTTATGCTTGGTGCTTTCTCTCCATTGTTTAGAAAATGAAATGGCCTGATTGCTTTTTCCAATTATGAAAATAGAAGATCTATTTAAAAATTTATGGGCTAGGCACAGTGGCTCATGGCTGTAATCCTAGCAGTCTGGGAGGCTGAGTTGAGTGGTTGCCTCAGCTCATAAGTTCGAGGAAGACCCCTCCTCTAAAAATAGCCCAGCCTGTGAGGCTATTTTTTAGTAGCTGGCTTTAGTCCCAGCTACTTGTGAGGCTGAGGCAAGAGAATCACTTGAGCCCAAGAGTTTGAAGGTTGCTGTGAGCTGTGACACTAGGGCACTTTACTGAGTGCAATAACAAAAAACTTCAGGTGGTACAGAAAGGGATCAGAAAGTAACCCCTCACCTGAAATTGTAGTCAAGGTGGCTGTATCATCAACATTTTGGTGATCATTTTGGTGGATAAAGTCCTAGGTGTGGGTTTTAACATGTTCACACATACAATTTTTACATATTAGGGTAAAAAAAACTCACTTCCTGTTCCTTTCTATATTACTCCAGAATTTGTCGTAGATTTTTTATATGCATAAATATAAACACTGATAATTTTTAAAGCTTCTATGGAACATGTCAGAGGTACCACACAGTACCGAGATGGTGCTGGTGCCCTTGTTTCTGTCACCATCTTGGAGAACTATCTGTGCTTCCCCAGGGCCGTCATTTCATTAAATAGCCATTACACATTCTAGTTTGTATGTCTCAAAGACAATGGTTTAAAAATACCCCAGTAATTCGTCATCATTGGGACATAAGCAGAGTTCAGATTTCCCCAATTGTCCCAAACTTTGAAAGGGTCCTATGCCTTCAGGGTCTAGATCCTGCTCGGTGGCTGCATAGTGAGTGCTGACCTGTCCTTACATAATTCAGTCCATTGGGGAAAGGCAAACTGGAGGTTTGTCATTTACCTGTTGCAACCCACCCCTGAAGGGAAGTTGTTACTTTGTTTGTTAATGAGATGCTAAGGGTGGAGCCTCCAAGTTGGGCTATGTCTTTATAAAAGAGGTCCCAGGGTAAAGCTGTTTGCCTTCTCCCTCATGAAGACCCAGTAGCAGCACTAGAGATTCGGATTACCACCTTCTTACCCTGCAGAACTGTGAGAGACTATATGTTCTTTATAAGTTATCTTGCTTACGATGTTCATTAGAGCAGCTGAAATGAGACCTTAGGTTGTTTGTGGTAGTTTGCTTTGATTTAAGCAAACCTGCGTTAAATATACTTGCGGAATTGGGTTTGGCTCTTATTTGCTTAGGCTGCACTTGAGGCTGGAGTTGCCCCAAAATCAGTGGGAGAGGAATTCTCAGCCTGTAGTGTCCTAATCTATCCTAAGATGATAGCCTATTGGGATTCCAGGGAAGGAAGCAGCAACCGCCAGGTTATAAGTGCAAAGTCATTGTAGACTATTGTAGCCTATCCTTGGATAGACCTTGAGAGCAAGTGATGTTCTACCGTGTGGAGTTTGGACTTTGTACAAAAGCTTAAAGAATTTGGCCAGGGCTCGGCGCCTGTGGCTCAGCGGGCTAAGGCGCCAGCCATGTATACCTGAGTTGGCGGGTTTGAATCCAGCCCAGGCCCACCAAACAAAACAACAATGACAGCTGCAACCAAAAAATGGCCAGGCATTGTGGCGGGCGCCTGTAGTCCCAGCTACTTGGGAGGCGGAGGCAGGAGACTCGCTTGAGCCCAGGAATTGGAGGTTGCTGTGAGCTGTAATGCCATGGCACTCTATCCAGGGTCACAGCTTGAGGCTCTGTCTCAATTAAAAAAAAAAAAAAAAAAAAAAAGAATTTGGGCAGGGTCTTGGCCAGTTTCCTTCCACATGTTTAGGTAAAACAATGCGTTTTTAGTGCCCAGGAAGGTTCACGGTGCTGGCATTGGTTCAAGCCTGCAGGGTTGGGGGCCGGGGTAAGCTGCCTGGGTCTGGAGCAATTATTGGTTGGAATGAGAGAAAGAGTAGGAGAACTGATGGACACCACAGCTCCCTATGGGATGTTGGACAAGCAGAGGTGGCGGATGGGGGGAGTGGATTGAAGTTGGGGCCCGGGCCGTGTCCTTGCCTGCAGTGGAGGTTTTTCTTTGAATTTGTCTCAGTACTCAGCACTTGGTGTGGACTGTTCTGCGTCTGTTTGCTTGGCTTTATGTCTTTCCTGTATTTCCTATGAGGTGTGTGTCTTTTAATCAACTTAGGGTTCTTTTTTATTTTTTAATTTTACTTTTAAATGTTTTTAGTTTAGAGTTTTTAATTTAATTTTCTTTTATTTACTTATTATTATTATTTTTTATTGAAACAGAGTCTCAGGGTGGTGCCTGTGGCTCAGCGAGTAGGGCGCTGGCCCCATATACCGAAGGTGGCGGGTTCAAACCCAGCCTCGGCTGAACTGCAAAACAAAAAATAGCCGGGCACTGTGGCAGGCGCCTGTAGTCCCAGCTACTCGGGAGGCTGAGGCAAGAGAATCGCCTAAGCCCGCAAGTTGGAGGTTTCTGTGAGCTGTGTACCGAGGGCGATAAAGTGAGACTCTGTCTCTACAAAAAAAAAAAAAACAACAGTCTCATTCTGTGGCCCTTGGTAGAGAGCTATATCATCATAGCTCACAGCAGCATCCAACTTCTGGGCTCAAGAGATTCTCTTGCCTCAGCCTCCCCAGTAGCTGGGACTACCGGCACCTGCCACAATGCCTGGCTTTTTTGGGAGGGGGTAGAGATGGGGGTCTCACTCTGGCTCAGGCTGATCTTGAACTCTTGACCTCAGAGCAATCCCCCCACCTTGGCCTCCCAGAATGCTAGGATTAGAGGTGTGAGCCATGATGCCCGGCTTTAGGGTTCTTTTCCAAGAACAAGGTTTCACTCTGTTTGGTTAACTTTTTTTTTTTTTTACTTTTGAAAATCTGTGATATTAAGGGGCTCAGTGCCTCACATCTATGATCCCAGCACTTGGGAGGCTGACGTGGGTATATTGCCTGAGCTCTCAAGTTCCAGACTAAGATCCCATCTCTAAATAGCCGGGCGCTGGCTCAGCGCCTGTGGCTCAACGGGCTAAGGCACCAGCCACGTACTCCTGAGCTGGCGGGTCCGAATCCAGCCCGGGCCCGCCAAACACCTATGCCGGCTGCAACCAAAAAAAAATGGCCAGGCGTTGTGAACGCCAGTAGTCCCAGCTACTTGGGAGGCAGAGGCAAGAGACTCGCTTGAGCCCAGGAATTGGAGGTTGCTGTGAGCTGTGGATGGCACAGCACTCTATCCAGGGTGACAGCTTGAGGCTCTATCTCCAAAAAAAAAAAAAAATAGCCGGCGCTGTGGTGGGTGTCTGTAGTCCCAGTTACCTGGGAGGCTGAGGAAGGAGACTCGCTTGAACCCAAGAGTTTGAGGTTGCTGTGAGCTAAAGGCACTCTACCAAAGGGTGACCAAGTTAGACTCTGTCTCAAAAAAAAAAAAAATGTGTGATATTAAGGGACTTTTTTTGGAAAAAGAAACTTTGCATATTAGTTTAATACTAGGTTATTATATAATTTAAAAAGTTGGTGTTGCAAATGACTATTAAAATTTCAGATTACTATGAGGGGACAAACTATTCCGGTTGCAATGTTTGCATTTGTTAGGACCATACCCAGGAGGTATGCCAGATACTCTTATGTTGTGCCCTTTAAGTGGGAGCACACAAATCCCTCTCCCTCTCCCCTCTCCTCCAATTTGAATGAGTTTTTTTATTTTTTAGAGACAGAGTCTCACTTTGTTGCCTGGTAGAGCGCTCTGTCATCACAGCTCACAGCAACCTCTAGCTCTTGGGCTTAGGCGATTCTCTTGCCTCAGCCTCCTAAGTAGCTGGGACTATAAGTGCCTGCCACAACGCCTGGCTATTTTTTTTGTTGTTGTTGTCGTTGCAGTTTGGCCTGGGGCAGGTGGTGGAGGTGGGGAGGGCTGGTTTCAAACCTGCCAGGCACCCTACTCACTGAGCCACAGGCACCGCCCTGAATGAGTTTTTCTCTTGTGTGGGTATATATTAGTTGTCTACTAGCTTCATATTAATATTGAGTACATTGGATCCTTGTTTTTCCATTCTTGTGATACTTTACTTGGAAGATACCGTGTGTTTTCTAACTGGCTATTTTTACATACAGGTATTCATGTATTTTTTTTTCCTAGGATTCTTTTTTTCTTCTCTTTTCTTTTCCTTTCTTTTTTTTTTTTTCTGAGACAGAGTATCATTATGGCACCCTAGGTGGAGTGCCATGGTGTCATACCTCACAGCAACCTCAAACTCTTGGGCTTAAGCACTTCTCTCGTCTCAGCCTCCCGAGTAGCTGGGACTATGGGCACTGGCCACAATGCCCGACTATTTTTGGTTGCAGTTGTCTTTATTGTTTAGCAGACCCAGGCCAAGCTCGAACCCACCAGCCTCGGTGCATGTGGCGGGCACCTTACTCACTGACCTATGGGAACCAAGCCTTTTTTCTAGGATTCTTAAGAATTACAGGCTCGGCGCCTGTGGCTCAATGGGCTAAGGCACCAGCCACGTACACCTGAGCTGGCGGGTTCAAATCCAGCCAGGGCCCGCCAAACAACAATGATGCCAGCAACCAAAAAATGGCCGGGCGTTGTGGCGGGTGCCTGTAATCCCAGCTACTTGGGAGGTGGAGGCAGGAGACTTGCTTGAGCCCAGGAATTGGAGGTTGCTGTGAGCTGTGAGGCCACAGCACTCTATCCAGGGTGACAGCTTGAGGCTCTGTCTTAAAAAAAAAAAAAAAAAAAAAGAATTACAGAAAACTTTCAGATGTTGATGGACTATAAAATGCTCAGATAATATATAGCTCACTGTATTTTTTTTTTTTTTTTTGCAACTTTTGGCCAGGGTCAGGCTTGAACCCACCATACCCAGTATATGGGGCCAGCACCTTACTCCTTGAGCCACAGGCGCTGCCCAGCTCATTGTATTTTTTTTTTTTGTAGAGACAGAGTCTTTACTTTATCGCCCTGGGTAGAGTGCCGTGGCATCACACTGCTCACAGCAACCTCCAGCTCTTGGGCTTAAGTGATTCTCTTGCCTCAGCCTCCCTAGTAGCTGGGACTACAGGCGCCCGCCACAGCGCCCGGCTATTTTTTTTTTTTTTTTTTGCAGTTCAGCCGAGGCCGGGCTTGAACCCACCACCTTCGGTATATGGGGCCGGCGCCCTACTCGCTGAGCCACAGGAGTCGCCCGTGGGGGGTTATTTCTGAAACTAAAATGAAAGAAGTCTAAGGATTAAAAATAGTCTCCAAAGAGACATGAAAAAGGGGTTGGGGCAGAGAAGGAAGAAAATATGAATCTTAAACAATGTGGGAAATATTAGCTGCTTGTATACATCTATTTCCATGTAAGTTTTTGTCAGAATTCTATCAAAAGATCCTAAAATTGTATTTGTTATAATAAGCAATATTACATTAATGTGGCTCCTGGAAGGAAGTGTGCTAACATTTCCAAATAAAATTTTCTCATCTCATCTCACTCAATGCAAAGCAAATCTGATTATAGCCATCACTTTATGGTAAATAATAATGATAATACTAAGCAGCAAATTAAAAAATAACCCTAGTATTACAGTCAGTGGTAGCTTCAAACATTTTTGTTCACTGTGTTGAAAAATGCCAAATTTTATTCTTCAGACAGTAGCTATAGGATCATCAGAACATTGGAGGGATTTTGTGATACAACACAGTTAAAATTTAAAAGGATTTGACTTTCAGTTTTTAATTATATTCAGGTAGCAACTTTAGGACTCTTCTAATGCCTCCTAAATGTTAAATCCCTTGAATACTTATTGAACATATATGATATTGGAAGATTGAACACCTAAAGAATTGGATATTATAGATGCTGGAGACATAGTGTGAAAAATACTGAAGTCCTTACCCTCCTCATTCTTATGTTCCCCTGGGAAGAGACAGATAGCAGTCCCATGGACAACGGCTTTTACAGTCTGCCTGTCTGTATTAAGTGCTTTCAAAATAACAAAGTGGGATAGAGTAAAAGAACCAATAGCTTCTTTGTAATCAAATATATCTTGACTTCCTTTTGTCAATAAATTTACTAATAATAAACTCTAGAATTATACTTTGAGATTCCAATTATAATTATACACAATTGATTTCTCCACTTTTTCACATATTACAAAGAACAGATCATAATCTAGGAAATTTGGATCTGCAGAGAAAAGATTTCGGGTAAAAATGACCCATGGAAATAAAGACTGACATCTTGTTTGCTGTAAGAAGCCACAGCTAAATACCTACAAAAGTGTTGAAATAGCCCATGGATACATGAATGAGAGCCTTGAAGAGAAGCAGTTTTAATCAGAGGTAGTTTTAAACCTTATTAAAATTTTTATATCAGGTGTAGTTAAATAGGAGTGAGTACATAATTTATAATTCACATAGTTTAAATGTTGATTGCTGAAAACATACATTTAAAATACAACTGCAGGGCGGCTCCTGTGGCTCAGCGAGCAGAGCGCCGGCCCCATATACCGAAGGTGGCGGGTTCAAGCCCAGCCTCGGCCGAACTGCAAAACAAAAAAATAGCCAGGCGCTGTGGCGGGCGCCTGTAGTCCCAGCTACTAGGG
>CAUYON010046124.1:0-29651 GCA_963573935.1 Arctocebus calabarensis
TGATCAAGGAAATGCCATGAAGGATATCTGTAACAGTATGATCAAAATATTTCTGAATGTATATGAATCGTGCCCTGTGATTGCACCAATGTACATAATTATGATTCAATAAAATTATTAAAAAAAAACAAAAAAAAAACACTAATCTTTTTCGTCCACAGAATTGTCTTTTACAGATTATCACATACTTGAAACCACATTTTTCGACTGGCTTCTGCTACTTAGTAATATGTATTTATGTTTTCTCCCAGTTTATTCAAGGCTTGACAGCTTATTTCTTTTTAGCCCTGAATAATATTCTATTGGCTGGATGGGCCACACCTCATTTATCCATCCGCCTACTGAAGTACATCTCAGTTCCTCTCAAGTTTCAGAAATTATGCATACAATTTCTTTGTTGTTGTTGTTGCAGTTTGGCCGGGGCTGGGTTCAAACCTGCCACCCTTGGTACATGGAGCCACTGCCCTACTCACTGAGCCATAGGCGCACCTCCATGCATATAATTTCTATAAACATCAGAGTGCAGATTTTTATGTAGACATACATTTTTAGCTCATTTGGTTAAATGCCAATAAGCATGATTACTGGATCCTGTGATAAGATTATGTAAAGTTTTGTAAGAAACTAGCAAACTGTCTCCCAGAGGAACTGTACCATTTTGCATTCCCACTAGCAGTGAATGCTTGTGTTACTTCATATCTTCCCCAACATGTGCTGTTGTCAAGTATTTTGATTTTCATTTTCCTGAATACTTATGGAGTGGAACTTTTTTTCTATGCTTATTTGCCATCAGTATGTCTTTTCGGGAGAGGTGTCCATTTAAATCATTTGTCCATTTTTAATTGGGATTTTTAGTATTCTCATTGTTGAATTTTAATAGTTCTTTGTATACTGGCGTAATGACCCCTAAATAGGTATATTTTGTAAATATTTTCTCCAACTCTCTATAGCTTTTCTGTTCATTCACATGATAGTGTCTTTCACAGAGAAGAAATTTTTAATTCTATTGAAGGCCAGCTTATCAATAAGGCCTATACGGATAGGGCTTTGGGTGGTACAACTACATATATTTTCATCAGAGTTTTTCAGTCAAGAATTGAACTGAAACCTAAAACAATATGTCTTAGATATTTGTCATAAAGTGATCATTTATAGGGCAAAATGATAAATCAGGAAGATTCAGAAAATAATGATCCTGATTATAATAGATGAGTATTTATCAAATAGTAAGTTTCTCGAGTTATCTAAGATACTTACACTTAATATTTTATGTAATCCTCACCACGGTCATATGTGGATAATCCTAAAACATACCAGTTGCATTACCAGTTAGGAAGGTAGAAGCTCAGTGAGATTATACAGCATTTCCAAGGTCATATATTCGGTCAGTGTAAAAGCCAAGATTCAAACATGGCAA
The DNA here is from genome assembly GCA_963573935.1 of Arctocebus calabarensis. Classification (NCBI taxonomy): domain Eukaryota; kingdom Metazoa; phylum Chordata; class Mammalia; order Primates; family Lorisidae; genus Arctocebus; species Arctocebus calabarensis. The sequence continues at coordinate 1,418 of CAUYON010046124.1, forward strand.
AGCCCAGAATTAAACACAACAAAAATTGTATAACACTAAGCTATTTATTCATTTCAGTACCTCAAGAAAGTTTCTAGAGAACAATGAACAGATATTCAAGCTCCCCAAATGTGGGTATGGTTATAAATGCAGCAAGAAAGGGTTCCAGTGATTTGAGAAAATGAAAATGAGGCAAATGTCCTTTTCATTTTCTGTCTTAGAGCCCAAGATCTTGGAGCCTGCCTCTGTCGTATCTTCTTATCATTTAATTATTAGCAGGTTTGGGCAATCATTAATTATGCGCCATCAATTATGCTTACATTATCTTTCAAAATAGATACAATATCTGATTGATTTGACTAAAATAACCCCTTGTTTAATTGTCCATTTGCATAGATTCACATGCTCTGAAATGCAGCACAGTGATTCATTAGGTGCTGGAAACAGCAGCAACCTGAACAATGGGAGGCCCAGTCACACAGATTATTGCTATTTTCATCTGGAAAGAGATTCCATTAAAACTGATTTTCCTTAGTCTGAAATCATGATAAGGAGTTTGCAAACTTAGGTCACCATAGGCTTTTAGGAAGACTCTAAAGGGGAGCACATAGCCATGACCACTGGCAAGACATCTGTCCTCTAAGCAATTGAAATTCTCTCCTGTGCTGGTCCAGTGCCTTGATGGCAGGGCAATGGGTTTCCATGCTGGTGCTCTTATTACAGAGACGGCTGTCTGACTGTGCTCCCTGAGTCCGGGGACTGGAATGACTCACTTTTCCCACTTACTGGAAGTGAGCTTTAGATTGAAGGTGAGTGAGGTGAACTAACTAATTTACTTTAAGGCTAATTTTGTTGTTGTGGTGGTTTTGTCTTCTTTTTGCTTCTGTGATAGTATTTCTAAGTGCCTACTATGCACAAAGTATTATTAGAAATTATAAGTGCTTGTCCCAAACAACACTATGAAATGTATGGTGTCTCATATTTTTAGAAGTCACAAGTTTGAGAATTGATCGAGCTGCACAGATGCTAAATTTAATAGGCTCGAATGTCTTCTGTTTATACCTCTAGTACCTATGGATGTTTATTTAGCTAACACTTAAAGAAGGGTTTCTTTAGTAGTATTGTTATCCTTATTTAATAAGCATATATTTTAAAAAGGTGTATTATGGCATATTCTTCTATTTCAAGTGGGGCTCTGCTACTTGGGCCATGACCCATACACAGTTGTTCTTATTCAAAGCATGATCGCATGATTACAAAATATATTTTCTGGATCTCTTTTTTGAAATTGAACGTAATTTTTAATTGCCAAATAATAATTGTATATGTCTATGATCCACAGTGTGATGTCCAGACGTTCTGCTGCCAGATACTTGTGTGGCTGGACCCCTCCTGACAGCATTCACGTATCTGCTTGAAGGTGGTCTTAGGAAAGGAGCCTTGGTTCTACTCTACAGAAGGTAGCAGACCCTCCTTATCTTATCCATCTGACATAGTCGATGTCTATATTTCTAAGCTTGTACATTGTTCACATCCTATCCACCAAAGGTGACCTTTCTGAGAGCAAGATTTTCACCCTCATGTAGCAGCAACACCTTGCAAATAGTAGATGCTCACTAAGTATTTGGGAAATAAACCATGGGCTAATGGCATCTTTTTCTTCCCTTTAGAACTACTCATTTTCTGGTTAATAGATAACAGATATTTTCCTAATCTATATTTCAATCAACTTCATTTTACACTTGTGTAGATACTGATTTAGCAAAATGTTAACTATTTATTTTCAAGCTAAATAGGTTGATTTCCTAACACATGTGTAATAAGAGATAAACTAGCCTTTGAGGGTAATTGCTATGACACAATCACATGGTCTAGATATTTTAAAACATTACTAATGTTCTTTCTTTAAAAAACACATACAGTAGGTTTATTATTTTTACAGATGAAAAAATCTGAGAGTTAAAGAGTTGAATCAGTGTGCTTTACAGCCTGGATTACCCTGTTAAATGCTTAATAATAGCAATTGGGGCACCAAGAGCCTTGACTTGTGGCATTTTCCTATTTCTGTGGTGTTCATACTCATATCATGGCCAATGTCAGTCCAGGAATGTGACCAGGGAACACAGAAATAGAGATACCCAAGTCGGCTCTTCTGAGCCACCCTCTATCACTGATACTTGGCAAAGACAGAATATTACCACATCTGTTTGATTCCATGTTCTCAGCCACTGTGCTGGACTTACCGAAAAAGGTGACTGAGCACAGTTTAGATTTATTTTGAAATATAGCTGAAAGTATAGGTTATTTTGTCACTGAAATTAATTGGCCTAAAATATACTCCAGAAAGGAGGAACTCGAGTTACTGAGTTGACTATGTGAATAGCCTAGGCCTCCATTCCCAGTCCCTGCTCAACTGACAATGATGCCATCTCTTTATTTGGAATCGGTTTCTTTCCCGCTGTAACAAATTGGTTGACTCGAAAGTTTTGTTTTCATTGGAACTCATTGCCTAATACTTTCTTCTTTTGTAACCAACATTGAGGATGGATCGTACGTATTCCCCAATTAATGACTTTAAAGCAAGAACTCAACGCTCACTTTAGAACTTCCGTTATGTCTGTTTCCCTTCACATAGCAATAAACATCCAAAAACTATCCGAGCAGAGGAGGTTCATTAAGACGTCATCAGCATGGGGGGATCCTGGAATAGTATTCTGCTTCATGATTAAAATGAGCAGTTCTGAGCAAACATACTGGTAACAATGATGAAAAATTACATTTCATGAAATATGATATTCATAGTTTAATAATGAAATAACAATTACAAAACACTGAAGTGACATAGGGGTTATATGAATGTAATGAGCCTCTAGTTAATTAATTGTGTTAATAAGAACATATGAGATTTCCAAGTTAAATAACAAACAGGTGCCTGCATTAAAAATTAAATAGGTTTCTTTGCCTACCAACAATATTTGCCTATCCACAATGTCAGTCCTTGCTCACACAGGACTGTGTCATGGTTACAGAAGGTCTCACGAACTGTGAAGTAGTATTTCTAATACTTTGGGTAAAGGTTGCATATTAATTAGGGTAACAATGTCAACATGTTGTAACTTCAAATATGAAAGTAGCCTTGTATTAAAACACAATAGATTTCTTTCTCAAGTATGTCCTTTTTTTTTTGAAATGATACAATTTTCAAATTTCAAATATTTAAACTAACATAACAAACTCTCTGTATGAGTTCTGTTTTAGCGTCAAAAGTAGTCGCACCCTGCTGTATTCTAGCTGACTTTATTTCTTGATTATGAGCATTTAAAGATAATAGAATAAGAAATGAAGGGGAGATTAGGTTTATAACACCTTCAAAAATATTTGAATAGTAATGTGTTTTAAATATTTAATAGACGTGAATTACCTCGACATATTCTAAAACAGTGTAATTCCATATAAAATCCTTGTTCTTATTTTAAATGCACCCAGGGAAAAGCAATTCAAACAAAAAATGATATTCCCAAGATAAAAGTCACAGAATTATAATGTTCTTATGCCCCTACTTACTATGCAGACTTAATAAGTAACAGGCTTTTATGAGAATGAAATGTTATTGTTATTCATTTCAACCATTTTGGCTTAAAGTACTGTCAATTTTAAAAAGTACACTGCTGAGTTTGCACTCCCTTCTTAAACAGCTTATACTTTCATCAAAATGTGTTTGGTTTTTCTTACCACAAGAAATAACTGTAGTCTGAAATAAATCTAGTAGTTTGCTCAGTAAGGTTACAATGCCGTCAACACTTATGAACATACAGCACATTAAAGATACATTTGTCTATTGTCTCAGAAGCAATTAATGCCACCTGAATGCTGCTACATTATGTATAACATATGATAACTTGAAAGGTTAATGGAAAGAAATTATCATTAGGCCAAATATTTTTTAACTTAAGACTATGGACTTCCTTAATGTTTTAAAAATTATTTGAGATTAAAGTCTTAATATGTCCTGTGATTGAGATAATACTTGTCAGGGCAATGTCATTTTATACAATGTTGAAATTCTACTCATCATTTGAGGCCCAGGCTGAATCATATCTCTGCCAGAAACATTTATCTTATTAAATTCATAGGAGTCAAAGTTTGTAATAAACCTTAGAACTCATCATATCCTATCTCTAGACCAAATTTCTCAAATGCTTTCAGATCAAACTTGCACATCTCAAAATCACCCATAAAATCATACTCTTAACAAGGGTGAAGCCCAGAAATCTGAATTTAAATTGACACTCCAAGTGATATTATGCATCATAAAATTGTCAAATGAGTAGTCTAGCAGGGCTTGAAACTCTTCTTTGACAACTTTTCTAACGATTGAATATTTTTGGAGGAAAAAAATGGTGCTATACTATACTCAAGCACTACTCATAATCTGGCCATTTCTATTACAAGTATAAGTGTATTTCATATTTGGTCTACATCTGTTGGTTTTGAAAATTTATTTCAGCTTTCTGAAACCATACAAAATCTTCAAATCTTTCAAATATATTTTAATAAATTATGTAGTGAAAGTCAGGAAGGTTTTTGCATTATTATGTTTAAGTAGACACTTGTATTAGTTTTTTACAATGTGGTTTTAGGCTTCCTAACTCACATAGAGACTAATCAATATTCTCTTTATAAACTTTTATTGGGTTATATTATCCTTAATGTATGGTTTACAAAATCAAATGCAATCTTTTTGATGATAGAATGTTTTCTACAGATTGAAGAACATTGTAGTAGAAACTATAGTGGAGGAAGAAAAAAGGAAGGAAGAGAAAGAGAAAGAAAGGGAGGAAGGAAGGAAAGGAAGAGAGGAAGGAAGGGAGGGAGGAAGAAAGGAAGCTTAAAAGGAAATTAACATTTGGGGAAAACTCCTTGTGTGATCCATTGCTCAATTTTTAGTACTCATTGTTTTATATAAACCTATACTAAATATATATGGCAGAGAATTTATTTTTGAATTATTTCAATATTTTTCCTGATATTATATCCTATAATGTGGTTGTTTTATTTCCTGTAGCTTTAAAAATGCAAGTTTTATTGACCTCAAAGATGTTAAATTGCATATCAAAACATGAACAGAGTATCTTTTAGGTATATAAGCAAATGAATTGTATGATATATAAGAAAAAATAACAATAATATGATCACCAATTTTATTATCATGATACTTACTAAATTAATGATCAAGATTAGTAGTAAGGAATAAGTAAGTAAGTAAAATTGTTGTAGTAAGGAATTCGCATCTATTATTATTTAACCCTCAGTATGACAACATAAGGTAGATAATGTTTTAAACTGTAATTTTAGCAGACACCAAATGTAAGGTCAAGATGTAAAAAGAGAGAGATAAAAGTGGGTCACATACAAAAAAAGGAAAAGCAGAAGGTCATCAGGATGCTTTGCAGCAACATTGGAAATAAAACACAGCGTTCTTATTTTGATTGAAAATATTGCAGGAGTAATAATGGCCCTGGGGATGTTTTCCAGGAAATAATGACAATTGCGGATAGCCTTAAGATTTATGACCACATTGAAAGAGAATTTATTTCTTTTTTCCTTCTTTCTCTTCCTCCCTTACTTCCTGCCTTTCTTCTTTTTTTTCTCTTATTATTTTCTTTTTTCTTTTTCTGTTTTTTGACATTTAGCTTTGAAAACTAAGCAACTAGAAAAAGGTAATTATTGACTTCAAGGGAAACAATCATAATAAGAAAAAAATAAACTTGCATAAGAATGAAATCTATATTTCATTACACAACTCATGTATAATAATCTGTCCTTATGACAATGTAGTCAGTATCTCATATTGATACAGATTGATTCAAATTTATGATATAACATATTTAGAAAAAGGAAATGGAATTGTGTCTGTATGCACAAATGCCAATGTATCAATAAGGCTTGTTGTAAAGTAAGAAAACTCATCTTCTGTAAGAAAAAATTCACAACTAATTTCCTAATAGAAAATATATAGGAAAGTACTTTTTTTTTTATAATTTTATTGAATCATAATTCTGTACATTGGTGCAATCATAGGGCACGATTCATATACATACAGAAATGTTTTGATTGTACTGTTACAGATAGCCTTCATGGCATTTTCTTGATCACTATATAAAGACATTGATACTCTACATTTAATAAGTTTCCCCAGTACCCTGCTAAGATGCACCGTAGGTGTGATTTTTTAAAGTGTGTTTGTTTCTTCCAGGTTTCACCTCCAACACATAAGGAACTTTCATGTCAATATCACATACTTACATTAAGAAAAACTGAATAAACTGATAACTAAAGACTTTTATAGAATGTATGATGGGATTGAGGTCAGAGGGAAAACCGTCAACCTGAAATCTGAATAGAACAGGGTTTAATGCAGAGAATCGGAGCTGAGTGCTGTCCACCAGTCAGCTGGAACCATACACTGGAACCATAAGTGGATAGGACACTTGCGTTGTGATTTTGACAAATTGCTAGGAGGCTGAGAGTGAACTAGTTTGAAAGTAACAAATTCCTAGTGGCTTTTTTATTGGGTTGGGTGAACATTTTCAAACATTTTGCCTCCAGGACCCACACTAGTTCCAATGGGAAGGAATCAAGATTCATAGTTGTAAGGCTCTGGAAGGTGGTGGATAAAAAACAACAATTGTAAAAACATGCATAGAACATTTTACACATAAAATATCTTTCAGAAAAAGAAAATAAAGGGAACACTTTCTAAGCCATCCTATAAAACGTAGCATTATCACAATATTGAAAGTAAATAAAGGTATTATACAAAAGGGAAAACTGCAGAGTATTATTTCTTATAAATGTAGATAAAGAAATACTCAATATTAGTAAATAAAATTCAACATTCTAAAAAAGAATTACAACACGATGAGTGCGACTTTATCAGTGGTGCAAGGCTGATTTCACCATTAAAAAAAAATGATGTATGAATAGGTTAAGAGAAAAAGTCATGTGATTATATCCATTAAAGGAGAAAAATATTAGATAAAATACATCACCCATTCATAATAAAAAATCTCAATGAAATTGGAAGAGAATGGATCTTCCTCAACTTGATAAGGCACACGTTCAATACCTACAAGTACAACATATTTAATAGTGAGAAATGACATGATTTCACCCCAGAACTGGAAATAAGGGAATGATGTCCTCCCACATCAGACATATAGAGAATCATAATGCGTGTAATTCCTAGCTAGTACAATAAACATAAAAACGAAACCTACACATATTTGTAAGGAAGAGATTAAACCATTTTTCTTCATATACATATATATATGAACATATATATACACACACATATACATATATGTATATAATGTATACAATCTATAAAAATAAATAATTAAAATCTTCTAGCATAAGCTAATAAAAAAAGACTGGATGTGGCTAATATACAAAAGTCATTTGATTTCCCACACAGAAGCAATAAACTAACATTTGAAATAAAAAAGATACCATTTACAATAGTCCCCTGCCCCAAACTAAAATGAGATACTTAGGTATAAATTTAAAGATATCTATAAAATGTAAGGCGTTCCTATAAAACTCTGATGAAAGACATCAAAAAGGTTAAATAAAGGAGATAATACTTCACATTCATGTATTAGAAGACTCAATATTGTTAAGGTATAGATTCTTCCAAATTGATTGTATTTTATGCTGTTTCCATCAAGATCCCAGAAAGCTATACCACAGACTCCTGAAAACTTATCAGAAAGATTTTATTCAAAGAAAAAATACCAACTTGGTGCCTGTAGCCCAGTGGCTAGAGTGCCAGCCACATACATGGAGACTGGCAGGTTCGGGCCCAGCCTGGGCCAGATAAACAATGACAACTGCAACAAAAAATATCCAGGAGTTGTGGCGGGTGCCAGTAGTCCCAGATACTTGGGAGGAAGAGGCAAGAGAATCGCTCTAGCACAAGAGGTGGAGGTTGCTGTGAGCTATGATGCAACAGCACTCTCCCAAGGGTGACATAGTGAGACTCTGTCCCAAACAAAAAGACGAAATCCTAGAATATTCAACACAATTCCAAAAAAGAGGAATTAAGTGGAGAATTTACATCATCTGACTTCAAGACTTCTAAATCTACAATAAGGGAGACAAAGTGACACTTCTGAAAGCAGATGGGCATAGCACATAAATGAAAGACAAGAGAAAGAACCACACAGATACAGTCAACTGATGCTTCATGGGGAAGGAACGGCCATTGGATAGAGAAGTCAGAGTCTTCAACAGCATGTGCGAACATTGACTCAGTAATTGTAGTGTGTGTGATACACTAACATGTGATCTTAACAGTAAGGGCCAGGACATGGGATATACAGGAAGTCTGTGTATTTTTTTAATTACAAAAATTTTTCTTTTAAATAAAAATCCAAGTATAGAAAACAAAGAACGCTAAGTTCTTACTTCTGGGGAGCTGGAGTCAGGTGTTCAGAAGAGTAGGTGGAATACATAGATGATTGCTTCCCTTTAACTATTAGTGTTTTCAACTTGAATGTCTCTTTACATAAAGAAAGAGGAAGAGGAAAATGGGAAGAAAGAAGGAAAAATGGGAGGGATAAAGGAAGGAAAGGAGCAAGGGAGAAAGGAAGTGAAATGGGAAAACGAAAATAAGGGAGGGAGACAAGAGGGAAGTGGGGTAGGAAGGAGAGGAAGGCATCAGGAAAGGGGCTCAGCTAACTCACCCCAAATTACCCAGACAATGACAGCTAAAACCAGGACCTGATCCTCTCAAATACCAAAGCCTACATTATTAATAATTTATAATCCCTTCTGGAAAGAAAGAACAAGATAGCTGCAGGGACAGCAGTGTGTCTCTGGCTCACCTGGAGCTCGAAGGTGAAAACTTCCACTTCTCACCCTTACAGCAAATTCACTGAAAATGTACTCATAGCCAGATATTAGCTGAATAATTTGCTATAGTCTAAAAGACAAAGTTAGACTTGCCTAAGATCTTGCAAACAGCTAAGTGGATTCTCCCTGCTTTGTCTGCAAATCTTCTTAAGAGTCACTTTAAATAACTTCTGTGTGTCATCATTGGACTTTTAGGTGTAGAGCCCCTGAGCTTTAACTTTATTTGTATTTATTCATTTATTTATGTTTAGCAGGCCCAGGTTGGGTTCAAACCCACCAGCACCAGAGCATTTGGCTGGTGCCTTAACCACTGAGCTACAGGTGCACAGCTAGAGGCTTAACTTCAGTTAGATTCGTTAGAATGGAGTAATGCCACCATCTGCACCCAAAGAACATTGTTTGAGAAGAAAATAACTTCCTTTTTTTATATTATTATTATTATTTTTGTAGAGACAGAGTCTCACTTTATTGCCCTCGGTAGAGTGCTGTGGCGTCACACACTCACAGCAACCTCCAGCTCCTGGGCTTAGGTGATTCTCTTGCCTCAGCCTCCCGAGGAGCTGGGACTACAGGTGCCCGCCACAACGCCCAGCTATTTTTTGTTTTGCAGTTCAGACAAGGCCGGTTTTGAACCCGCCACCTTTGGTATATGGGGCCGGCGCCCTACTCGCTGAGCCACAGGCGCCGCCCAGAAATAAATTCCTTTCTAATCACAGTTACCACGACAGAATAACATATATATGCGAATATTTTCTTTTTATGAAAGCATGTAATGTCATTATTCTTCAGTGGTTTTTGTATTACCTATATAGCTAAAAGAAAGATAATGTGCTAAATTATATATTTATTTATTTTTCTCCTCTATTTTTGAAGACAGGAGAGAGGAGGCTAATTTTCTGTGTAATTATTCTAAGACTAAGTTAGCGATTCCTTTTTTTCTTATTTCCTCCCATTGTGTTTTTAATTGGGAAAAGACTAAATCTTTATAATGACTTGTGAGCGTCTAGACTGGAAACAATTCTAAAGCATAGTTCCAAAGATTTGGACTAAACTTCTGGAGTTAGTTGAAGTGTTGGTTGTTCTAGACCAGAGTGGATTTTCACAGAGCCAGACAAGTGTCCCCTGCAGTTAAGATGGGGAAACATGTCTTTGCCATGAAGATTGCTGACACAGAAGTGTGAACACTAATATTCGTATCAGCATTATTCATAACAGCCTAAATATTTAAACAACTCAAATGTTCATTAACAGATGATTGCATAAGGAAAAGGTGGTATATTCGTATAATGGAACTAAAAAAAAAAAAACACTAGAATAACAAAACATCAATTTGCAAATTTCTGCATTATTTGTGGAAGAATAAAGATATGTATGATTATATTGTACATATTTCATAATATGATATTATGAATATTAAATAATAGGCATTCAAGTTTATCCCTGCAACAATAATGATTTATGAAAACTATAGAAAGATATCCTTCTTTTAACTTAGTTAATAATCACCTGTCTCTATTCCTTCCACTGAGGTAGACGACCTAAAAGCCTCTTCTTCCCTTCCAAGTCCCCTCTCAAATGTTAAAACAACACCCAGATTGTCCCCTATAAACGAAGTATTAATTAGGTACATTTAAAAAATATTGTTTACATTCAGCAGGAAGCAGTCAGATCGAGTCTTCGCCCCTTTTCCCTAACAGCAGTTAAGAGTTTCTACTCAGAGAGGGAGAATTGATTCAGGACATTTGGTGCCCTAGCCAGCTCAGTGGAGCTGGCCGACCTGCCGCCTCCTCCTTGGCGGTGTCCGTGCTGCGGCAGCCAGCTGAAGAGCCAGCGGGCTGGGTGACAGGCAAGGAGGGGGACCTCCAACCCCCCACCAGGGGCTCTAATAGCCAAAAAGACTGGACAACTGCCGAGGAGACACCTGTGCCTTGGTGTCTCCTTCACTTTGCACTTGGTACTAAATGTGGAACCCCCATTTCCTATGCCTAGGTCAATTTCTTGTGAATTTCTTAGGCCTCAATTTCATGAATGGACTGTATCCATTCATTGATACATTCATTCCCTTTGCTCCCCAGCGGAAGGGACTGTATTCATTCCTTTCCTGGCCAAGGAACCCATACACCTATATATACCCTGAGACTAAAGGCGGAAAGGAGGAGACGGGGAAAGACCAGAAGAGAAACAGAGAGAGCTTCTCTCTCCCCGCTTGAATTCTCTACCTCTACCAGGAGCTTTAGTGTTTTCTGTATTCTTTTCTGTAAATAAATTCTTACCACTGGGAGGTGGCGGGGGAGGGGAATAAAGTAATGAAGAATGATAAAATACATGTATTTTAAAAAAATAAAAAAATTGTTTACACAGTAGGTATATATAATTATTTAGTCTATTGAAATTAAATTAATTTTAATGTGCACTTTAGGGATTTTTATATTCTGTTATAGTAATCTACATCATATTTTATCAAATTATGCATCATTACACAATACTGTAATATAATAGGGAAAACACCTATGAGTTGGCTCCTTGGTGTTTCTCTGAGAATTAGCCAAATCATGTTGGATAATCAGCATGATCTGTCAGTATTTCAATTTTTAAATTGTAAATGGGAATAATAACATCTGCTTATCAAATATTCTAGAATTTTATGTCAATGAAAAGTAACATACAAGAATTTTTTGAAATTATAAAATACCAACTAGGTTTTAAGAGAAAACTTTGATAAACTCTTTGACTTATAGGCCTCCTCTAATATGAAAGATTAAACTTTTATGAACAATTACTTAAATTTAGTAATTTAAAGACCTGTAAAGTTATTACATGCCAATAAATTAATAACTTACCTATAGAGATAATTGAAAATCTCCCCTTCAAAAGTAAATAAAAATACTATTTTCTTAATTTATAAGGAAAACAAAATTTTGGCTGAGTGTATTAAGTCCTGTAATCAGAAAAAAATTCATAAGTTTAATATTTAGAAGAGATACCGCTCGAAACTTTTACAGCAAATAAATAAGAATGCCATTAAGGATACTTAAAAACAAGTTATGTTTTTTAATATTTTGAATAATAATTTTAATATTTTTGTATACATTATAATTTGTCTTTACATTTCTACTTAGGGTTTTTGAAAACTAAAAGAATTTAATCTTAAGTATCATAAGCAAAAATTAATATGTTATATATATCTCAGTGTGGAGAATATGCATTATATAATTTAAGTATTTATGAAGGCCTAGCTACAGTAGCAATCTTACTATAATTCTGGAGCAAAATTGTCAGGTGTTAACTTCTTCCGCTGTGATGGTATACTTTTCACCTGAGTGCTTGATTCATTTCAGATTATGCAATTCTAAATTTATGAAAATGTAAATGAGAGCTGGTTGGAGATTTATCTTTGCTTAAAAAAATGATAAATATATAATAATAAGGCAGTTTTACAAGTAATACTCAGGTTGATAATTTAAAATATTTAGAAAAACAAATTGTTTTGATTGACATGAAAGTAATTTGAAAGCAACCATGTATATGCTGTAGCAGTGATATGCTAATTACAAGTTGTTACTTATTAAAATAAATTCCCTAAAGACGGACTCTAGCTAAAGAACATGCAGTTTTGAAGGTAGTCTACAAGTCAGATCATTTCTGTTTCAAACAGTCAAAATTATAAATATTTATTTTGCATTTCATTTTGTATAACAATAAGAATTGTGTAATGCAGTAACTGCATACAGTCCCGTACGCGTACCTTAGTTCATCTCCCCATTGTCACATACATAATATTCTTTATCAAGAGCCCTAGTCACTTACAGTCTGTCATCAGATTCTTAAATAAGACAGGACTCATGGGACAGCAGGCTTCTAGTTTTAGAGCTCTACCATGAATTAGGGAGCTGCCATGGTTTTCCAAACACATCCCTAAATAGAGGCCATATCTTAATGTGGCCAGCTCACCCAACGTAAGTCACATCATTGGTTTGGGACATTTCAAAATTTTGCTGTATATCTAGAGCCTACCTACAGAGCCTAAAAGGGGTGACTCCTCTTAAAATGCATAGAAAAGCCTAATGCATACAGAGACCGGCATGTTCATCTCAATGAAAACTATAACAAGTAGCTCGGATATTTATTTGCGTCAAGAGATATCATCATCTGTTTCCTTTGGGCAAAACTGTTTTGATTGACATGAAAGTAATTTGAAAGCAACCCTGTATGTGCTGTAACATTGATATGCTAACTTCAAGTTGTTACTTGAAAGGGAAGCTAGATGATAGGTTCCCAGAGATGATGACAACCAAAGAAAGGAATGTTCTATGTAATATTCAAATGTCTAACACTAGACTTACCTTAAGGTAACACCCTTCAGTATAAGGATCTAACCAATCACAAGATGGGTGTATTGGCCTAGCGATCACTTTTGGTCTTTAACAATCCTAACTAGTAATGTTATCTTTGTAAACTTTTTCTTCTATCATTTATTTTGGCTTACGAATCTTCTAATAAAACATTTTGTTAATTGTAATAATTACTATAAGTTGACATTCATTTAAAGTGTTTGCAATGTGCTAGGAACCATTCTCAGCACTTTCCATGAATTATTTATTTCTTCAGGGGTGTCCAACCTGTGGGCCCCATGGGCTGCATGCTGATTTGGGGAGGACTTTTTTTGCATATCTGTGGTGTGAGATGTCACAGAAAATAAGCAGGGATTTTTTGTTTTTGCTAATTAGCTGTCATTAGTGTTTGTGTATTAATATGTAGCCCGAGACAACTCTTATTCTTCCAATGTGGCGCAGACAGAACAAAATATCCAGTAAAGGCCAAAATTTTGTAGCAGGAAACTAAATGGTAGACCAGAAAATTAAATTAACAAGACTGAATTAATATAGTTGATAAGCCACAGATTAGTACTAAAACCCAAGTGTGTTTAAATGCAAACTAAAATCTGAATTATAGCAGCTGTTTATTTCTCCTTCAAATAGGGTAAGCTTGCTCTCATCTTATCTACACTTTGGGGAGTGTGAAATATATCTCGGTTGTTTATTAGCACGACCAAAGTTCTTAGTGCCGATGACAAAACTGAGTTCCAAAATAACCTGGTTCAGTTTCTCAGCTAATAGGGGTGAGCAAGGGATGGAAACCGGGATAAGAAGATGGTCCTTTGGTAACCGCTGGTTCTCTGTGTGCATAAAAAATTCGCTGGCTGGGAAAAGATCTTTTTGGAGTAGTTATTTCTTTGAGGAGTAGCACACTACTTGAGCCCATAGGATAAAATCTAAAGAAAGCATCATTATTAAGAGCAAATTAGCTCAGTTCTATGTTTTCATTTTTTCTTCAGTTCATTTACACTATTGAAGCACAGATTCATGACCCCAAATAAACCTTTGAAATAAACCTTTCAGAATTCTCACTTAAGGTTTAGGATATGCTTTTCATGAAGACAGAATCACTTGTTTTTATAGCCCTTTCTTTTCTTTTCTTTCTTTCTTTTTTTTTACAGTTTAATGTATTTTAATAGCAAACTTACAGGAACAGCATAGAAGACACTGCTAGAGATTTATATTTTGGGAAAATTAACCCTTTATCACCCATTCACAGCTTTTGAAAGCAACTTGCTATTGTCATAATCCAAATTACTTAGGAATGAAAATTTACAGCAACTGTGTAAGAAAAAAATCCTGTAGCAGTGAAAGCCTTTAACACTCAGTCATATGAAAAAAAATTAGGAATTGTCATATAAAATTAAATTTACCTTAAAAAACATTTTAAGCAGCCATGTAATGGATTATAACATAGAAAATGATCTATATTTTTTCTTCTTTTTTACTACAAAGATGAATAAAAATTGGACATACATATGAAGTGTGTATGTTTGTGTCTGTATAGCAACTCTAATGCTAGTTAAAACTTCTACTTATGGTACTTATGCAGATTAAATAGAATGTCAAAATCAAGAAAGATTATAATCCGTAGGTAAATGAGGCAGATGTGGACCATTAAACCACTCCCTTCAATTCGATTATGGAAATATTATTAAAATTACATTCCCCATGCCCTAACAGCTGATAAAGAAAGTTGGTTCTTTACTAACAAAATGTCTTCAGCTTACATCATTTGTATAGTGCTCATGAAGAAATAAACAAAAGACAAATTATCAAAAGCCTTTATATAAAAACTTAATAAAGAAGAAACTGTCATCTAAAATGTAAAGCTTTCCCCACCACATGTCCTTCAATCTGAGGACCTGAGTCATTTGCATAAGAATTGAGATCTTGATCTCTAAAATAAAACCTACATACAAGTGCTTTTAAAGACATTAGGCCAGGCTTTGTCTTCAATCCCACAATGTTGGCTAAAATCATAGAATGATAAGGTATTTCCAACTCTCAGTTGACTTTATTTATTTATTTATTTATTTATTTTTATTTATTTTTTTGCAGTTTTTGGTCGGTGCTGGGTTTAAACTCGCCACCTCCAGTAAATGAGGCCAGCACCCTACTCCTTTGAGCCTCAGGCGCCGCCCTGACTTTATTTTTTTAAAGATTTGATTCTTTAATAAGTTTGTTATAACCTAAAACAGTCACATTCCCTGAGAGCTTAAGGAAATGAAATTTGTCTAAATAGTATCTGCGGCATCCTTTTCTTATCTGAGTAACAGAAAGATAAACCATTTTGTTTCAAATTCTCATGTTTTATATAAAAGTGGTTTCAGTATATCCCATACCACTCCCCAGAATATTGATTCTATGCACTATCTTCTGTCAGTTAAAACATTTTTTAAAAGTCTTAGAGATGGACTTGGCTTTCTGCAAGTAAGACCTTCCCAACTCCATGTGTATAAAAAATTAAAACACATGAGTTATTATCAAACATTGTTATAAAAGTATGTTTTATTTTTTTCAAACAAGATCTCATATAATCTTCCCAGAAACTTTTAAAAGATGTATGAGTATGTTTGTCTTCATTTTATAGATGAGGATACAATGCCTATTATAGTATAACTGCTTATAAATTATTAAATAGTTAAAGGAAGCTCAAAAAGTTAATGACTTTCCTAAAGTCATATGGAAAGTGAGTGCTATCTCCAGGGTCCAGCTTGGAAATGTAGACCTCTCACTGTTTTCTCGCTACCCTTGTGGTAGTAGAAAAGTCTGTGCTGAGCACCAATTATCTTTCTTCCGTGAGGTTCTCAAAACTCACTTTTTTTTTGCTTGTTTTCAAGACAGAGTCTCACTTTGTCAGCCTTGGTGCTGTGGCATAATAGCTCAGTAACCTCAAATTCTTGGGCTCAAGCGATATTCTTACCTCAGCCTCCCAAGTAGCTGAGACTATAGGCACCTGCCACAACACCTGGCTATTTTTAGGGAAGGGTTCTCATTCTTGCTCAGAGTGGTACTGAACCCATGACCTCAGGCATCCACCTGCCACAGCCTCCCAGAGTTCTGGGATTACAGGCATGAGCCACCATGCATGGCCTCAAAATTCACTTGTAAGTCAGCTCTTTCATACAAGAGCTCAGGTATCTTTTATCCAATGTAGGTGTATTATCTATTCATTATTGTTTTTTACTTTGTAGCAATGATCTTCTCTTTTGGATATGTCTCTTCAGCAAAGCAAAATGAATTAGGACAGTAGAATTTCTAAATTAGAAATCAATCAAGTCTATCCTCGTAGAATAAGGTTCCAGTTGGTGAGGACTCAATTTTAATATACACTTTCATGAATCAACATTAACTGTAATAATCCTTCCTTATTTTTATGGACAATGTATAAAGGTTCCAACATCTCTGTGTTAAAAAATAGTATCTGAGACCATCCTATTCCTAAAAGAAAACGTGTAGTTAGCAATGGACACTACAGATTATTTGTCTGGCATCATTTCTTCTTCCTTCTTGAAACTGGCCCTGTTCCACATGCCATGTGCATTTGTGAAAACTGACCCCACATAAACTTAAATAGTAGGCTTAGTTTAGGCAAGGACAGTCAGTTTTGGAATTCACCAAGTGACTCCTGGAGTGAGCACTGGGACTGTATTGCTTCCATCATACTGAACACAAGGACTTATATTTCTCTGTCTCTTGAGAAATATGACTGTTTTGATTATCTGTTGCTGCATCACAAATACCCATCCTCATAATACAGTGGCTTAAACAGTGGTCACTTATTTGCACAAATCTGCAATTTGATCTGGATAAGTTAAGAATGATTTGGCTCGATTCCATGTGGCCTCAGCTGGTCAGTGATGATGGAGTTATCTCCAAAATAATACATTCAAGGGCATCCAACCTTTTTTTCTTCTACCCCATATTGGGAGACAAAGAGTTGTCTTGGGCCACACATTAAGTGCACACACAATGTCCTCACAGTCAGTGGGTTGGACACCCACTGTGTGCTCCCTGGGTTTTCAGCTATGCCTCAGTTCCCCTTTATGTGGGTCTGTCCTGGGGCTCATTACCTTTTTACAGTATGGCCATTGGGTCCAAAAGCAAGTGTTCAAAGTCAGAAGCAATGGGAGCTCCCAGTCTTTTATACCCTGGGTCTGGGGACAGGCACGTGATCATTTCTGTTACGTGTCATTGTTCCAGTATTCGGAAAGCCTATGACAATTCAAGGGAGGGTGTCTTGATAGATATCCTCGCAAGACGGGAGTAGCATCAAATTGTCTGCGGCTATCTTTTATGTTCCATTGTGAATGAGAATGTCTGTAGTAGGCTCGGCGCCTATGGCTCAACGGGCTAAGGTGCCAGCCACGTACACCTGAGCTGGCGGGTTCGAATCCAGCCTGGCCCCGCCAAACAACAATGACGGCTGCAACCAAAAAATGGCCAGGCGTTGTGGCGGGTGCCTGTAGTCCCAGCTACTTGGGAGGCAGAGGCAGGAGACTCGCTTGAGCCCAGGAATTGGAGGTTGCTGTGAGCTGTGATGCCACGCACTCTATTCAGGGTGACAGCTTGAGGCTCTATCTCAAAAAAAAAAAACTTTATAATATAAACTTTCTTTCTACAGAATCTGTCCATTTTATCCCTAGGTGTCTGGTGGTTAGAGAAAAAAATTAAAAAACTTTATGTAACAGAAATATTCATTCTAATATTTACTAAGGATCTACTATATGACAGGCACTGGTCTAGGCACTTGTTAAAACACAAGAAAGACAAAAACCTAGTAAATAAATGAAAACAGCAATAATAATACATAATGTTGGCTCGGCACCTGTGGCTCAAGTGGCTAAGGCGCCAGCCACATATGCCTGAGGTGGCTGGTTCAAATCCAGCCCGGGCCTGCAAACAACAATGGCTGCAACCAAAAAATGGCCGGGCATTGTGGTGGGCGCCTGTAGTCCCAGCTACTTGGGAGGCAGAGGCAGGAGACTCGCTTGAGCCCAGGAATTGGAGGTTCTTGTGAGGTATTAAGCCAGGGCACTCTACCCAGGGTGACAGCTTGAGGCTCTGTCTCCATTAAAAAAATAAATAAATAAAATAAAAAAATAATACATAATGTTTACCATATACTTACTATTTACCAGGACCTATCAACTAATAATTCCACTAAGTACCTAGCATAGTCATTAATCCGTTAACTACCCTATGAAATACATACTGTTATTAAATAATATAAAAAAGCAATTTCAAGAAGGTTGAGTAATTTGTCCAAGTTCAGATAGTTTTTAACTGTATTCCTGGGATTTGAATTTTAACACCTTCCTAAGTTTTATCATGCCTCCATGCAACAGCTATGACCCTGTTTCTTTATAACTGCCTCCCATTCAGCTGTAACTTTAATAAAATACAAATTTTTCCATAATAAAAACACAATAGGTAGAATTTATAGAAAACCCCAAAATATGTAATTGTACTACTCGTACTAAAAATTTACTTTAAAGGAACCATGTAATAATTTTTTCTTTTCTTGTATAACAAGAACTTTTCAGTTCTATCCATTACAGCTTACTTCAAAGAATAAAAATATAAGTCCTGGCTTGGTACTGGTAGCACAGTGGTTACGGCACCAACCACAGACACCAAGGGTGACGGGTTTAAACCCAGCATAGGCCAGATAAACAACTACAACAACAAAATAGCCATGTGTTATGGTGGGTGCCTGTAGTCCCAGCTACTTGGGAGGCTGAAGCAACAGAATCACTTAAGCCCAAGAGTTTGAAGTTACTGTGAGCTGTGATGCCACGGCACTCTACCGAGGGCAACATAGTAAGACTCTGTCTCAAAAAATAAAAATAAATTTAAAAATTTTAAAAAAAGTCCTGAGGTTCAGCACCTGTGGCTCAAGCAGCTAAGGCACCAGCCACATACACCTGAGTTGGCGGGTTCAAATCCAGCCTGGGACCACCAAACAACAATGCTGGGTGCAACCAAAAAATAGCCAGGCATTGTGGCAGACGCCTATGTTCCCAGCTAGGCAGAGGCAGGAGAATCGCTTGAGCCCAGCAGTTGGAGGTTGCTGTGAGCTGTGATGCCATCGCACTCTACCCGGGGTGGCAGCTTGAGGCTCTGTTTCAAAAAAAAAAAAAAGTCCTGACATTGAAAAAAAGCCAATTTCCTCATTATAAACTTTCCATAACCTCCTGAATAGTAAGTATGTTGTAGCATTAACAAAAAGAGTAAATAAGCAATAGGAGGTTTGAAGAAATAAGCACAAAGGCCTCAATCCTAACAGAAAGAGACATTCAGCAAGTAGCCAGAGAACTGGAGGAGTGAAAGGGACCAAAAGAACTGTCAGGGCCCTAAGTACATTAGTGCCAACACCAAACTACTATAGAACAAAGGTGTTGGGGTTAGATGCTGTTTCATGCTGGGATGCTGAGGCAGGGAGAATCACTTGAGGTTAGGAGTTGATGGCCAGAGCTTAGGCAACGGAGCAAGACCCTGTCTCAAAAAAAATTTTAAAAACTAGCCAAGCATAGTGGTACATGCCTATAGTCCCAGCTACTCAGGAGGCTTAGGCAGGAGCCCTGGAGTTCCTTGAGCCCTGGATATACAAGTAATATTGTAAGTCACTGTCCAAAGGGGGATAGGACAAAAGCGGTCTAGTAAAAAAATATTTCCTGGCTCAGTACCTGTAGCACAGTGGTTAAGGCACTGGCCATATGCAAGGAGGCTGATCAGTTCAAACCTGCCCGAGCCATCTACACAACAATGACAACTGCAACAACAAAATAGCCAGGCGTTGTGGCAGGTGCCTGTAGTCCCAGCTACTTGGGAGGCTGAGGTAAGAGAATTGCTTAAGCCCAAGTATTTGAGGTTGCTGTGAGCTGCGATGACACAACATTCTAACATGGGCAACATAGTGAGACTCTGTCTCAAAATATAAAAAAAAAAGGCTCGGTGCCTGTGGCTCAGCGGGCTAAGGCACCAGCCACGTACACTTGAGCTGGTGGGTTCGAATCCAACCCAGGCCCTCCAAACAACAATGACGGCTGCAACCAAAAAATGGCCGGGCGCCTGTAGTCCCAGCTACTTGGGAGGCTGAGGCAAGAGAATTGCTTAAGCCCAAGAGTTTGAGGTTGCTGTGAGCTGTGACACTACAGCACTTTACCGAGGGCGACATAATAGTGAGACTGTCTCCAAAAATAAAAAAAAAAGAAAAAAAAGGAAAAGCCTCTTTGATCCCCATCCACAAACATGAAGAATATTTCCCTACATCATAAGCATGCTAGGAATAACAATAATTAGGAATAATTTCAGTGCTAGCTCAGCTAAAGACTTTTTCTATTTCATGAATCAAAGTCAAATGGCTGCTTTGTTACTTTATGCAAAATAGCTTTCCTGTAAAGTCTAATTCTAAGAAACCCTAAGCCTCTTTCAAACAATATATAAGAGCTAAATCTAGAGCCTTTCTATTCCTATTACAAAAAGTTCAATATGGGCCAGGAGCTGTGGCTCTCACCTGTAATCATACATTCTAGGTGGCTGGGGAGGGCCTGCGCTCATGAGTTCAAGACTAGCCTGAGCAACAGCGAGACCCCCTCTCTAAAAACAGCTGGGCTTTGTAGCAAGCTCCTGTAGTCCCAGCTACTTGGGAGGCTGAGGCAAGAGAATAGCTTGAGTCCAAGAGTTTGAGGTTGCTGTGAGCTATTTCACGGCAGTCTACCAAGGGCATCAAAGTGAGACTGTCTCAAAAAACCAAAACAAAACAAAACAAAAAAACTTCCATAAACACCTTTTTCAATTATTGGTTTCTATCTTTTTCTCTTATTTTTATAATGATAGAGTCTCACTATATTGTCTGTGCTAGACTTGAACTCCTGAGCTGGAAAAATCCTCCTCCATCAGCCTTCCTCAGTAACAAGGACTACAAACGTGTCCCATGATGCCCAGTGGATTCTATCTCAATATGCATGAAGCAGCTGACTTACTGCTTTCACGATCTCGTATCAGCATATAAATTATCAGGATTACAACATAGAGAGAGTAAAGTACACAGGCCTACAAATTTAATGAGATGTCAAAAACATTTCAAAGTACTATGTCACCTTGATGAAACTACACAGCAATGAGTAATTTGCAACGCCTGAGGCTCCCAAACCTACCTTAACCTCCTTTGAACTACTGGAAGTCTTCCCTTCAGTCTTCTTCTGCTTGGATGTGGAGGAACTGTTTTTGCTACTGCCACTATTCTCCTTGTTGCTGGTATTGCTTGACTTTAAGGAAGAAGACTGACTAATAGTTCTCTTCCGAGAGCTGTGTTCTGTTTTCGGATCTTTTGAAGGAACAGGCCCAGCAGGAGAAGGTAACAAATCCTTTTCTTTAGTAGTACTCTGCTTAGATGACCTGCCAAACCAAAAAAATGCTCTCATTTTTCCACAGAGTAATAGAGTGTGATGGATTTTTCCATTTCTCTTTGCCTGCTTTCAAGACAAATTTATGTCTACCCAATCATTATTAGGACACAAGTAAAGTAAAATAAAACTGTAAATTCCATGAGGGTAGGCATCTTCTCTATTTCTTTCCCCATGGTTAAATATGCAATGCCCCAGTCTATCATACAATAAACACTCAATAAATAATTAGATGAATGAATTAACAAATAAATGGTGAAAGAAGAGACTAATGAAAGTAAGTTAGTAACAACTCTCTTGAAATTTAAAGCTTGCCATCTAACCAGAAAGTGGTAATCTTTAAGTTTTACCCTATACTCACCCCAGCCCTACCAAATAAAAGAAAAGAAATAACTAAATCTTAACTGTTTTCCAACCCTCTTAGCCAGCTGTTATCAACCTTCCTAATGCTGTGACCCTTTAAATACAGCTCCTCATGTTGCGGTGACCCCCAACCATAAATTTATTTTTGTTGCTACTTCCTAACTGTAATTTTGCTACTGTTATGAATCATAATGTAAACATCTGATATGCAGGAGACCCCCAAAGGAGTCGCAACCCCCAGGTTGAGAACTGCTGCTCTTAGCTAAAAGCAAAAGCTCCCACCATTTGGTATATGTATGTATGTGCAAGTATATGACACTAAAAGAAACATTCTGATAACACAGAGGTTCTCAACCTGTGGGTCGTGACCCACAGGAACTGTATTAAAGGGTCGCAGCATTAGGAAGGTTGAGAACCAGTGCAATAGCACATTAGAAAGTACCCAATGCCAAATACATGTTTTGGGGACATACTCTCTGTTGCTAGATGGCTTATGGCCTGCTGAATTCTTGTCCTCCGTTTTGGGTTTCTTGCTCTCACTGGCTCTGCTATCATCTTCATTCTGGTAAAAAACAGAAAACAGGGGTGACTTTATTAGGTATGACTTTTATTCATCTAACTTCAACTTTTAGCTCTAGTTATATACAAACTATCACTGATAAAACTTCAGAAGACAAAACAAGTAAAAGAATTAACTTAAACAATGTTCAAAAATCTAGGTCTTAAAGCTGAGAAGTCTCCTATTTTAGACATACAGAACCAAAACAACAAAACAGATTTCCTAGTCTTTAAAATGGCATCTCTTCAACGTAATGTGGGTATATGTGGAGAAGTGGTATCTATGAAATTAAGATATAATTCACACACCCAAATTCACTCTTTAAAAGCATACAATTCGCTTGTGGCTTAGTGGGTAGGGCCGACCTCATATACTGAGGATGGCGGGTTTGCCTGGACCCTGGCCAAACAGCAACAAAAAATAACCAGGCATTGTGGTGGGCACCTGTAGTCCCAGCTACTCGGGAGGCTGAAGCAAGAGGATCACCTAACCCCAAGAGTTGGAGTTTGCTTTGAGCTGTGATGCTATGGCACTCTACCAAGGGTGACAAAGTAAAACTGTCTCAAAAAAAAAAAAACAACAAAAATCCCCCAAACAACACAATTCCATGGCATTTGAAGTATTCACCAAGTTGTACGACCATCCCCACAATTAGTTTTAAAATACCTTTTTTTTTTTTTTTTTTTTGAGATAGTCTTACTATGTTGCCCTCAGTTGTGTCGTTGACGTCACACCTCAAAGCAACCTCAAACCCTTGGGCTTAAGTGATTGTCTTGCCTCAGCCTCCCAAGTAGCTGGACCTACAGGGCCCACCACAACACCTGGCTATTTTTTTTTGTTGTCATTGTCATTGTTGTTAGCAGGCCCTGGGATGGATTTGAACCCACCAGCCCTGGTGTTATGTGGCTGGTGCCCTAACCACTGAGCTACGGATGCTGAGCCAGTTTTAAAATATTTTTAATGTCTCCAAAAGACAACCCATACATATCCATTAGCAGTCACTCTCCACTCCCTCTTCCCTCCAGACCCTGGCAATAACATTTTATCTTTATGAATTTGCCTGTTCTAGATATTCCATATAAATGGAATCATAAAATATATCTGGCCTTTTGTGACTAGCTCCTTTCACTTAGTGTAATATTATTATTATTTTTTAGACAGAGCCTCAAGTTGTCACCCTGGATAGAGTGCTGTGGCATCACAGCTCACAGCAACCTCCAATTCCTGGGCTCAAGTGAGTCTCCTGCCTCCTCTTCCCAAGTAGCTGGGACTACAGGCGCCCGCCACAACGCCAGGCCATTTATTGGCTGCAGCGTCATTGTTGTTAGGTGGGCCCGGGCTGGATTTGAATCTGCCAGCTCAGGTGTATGTGGCTGGCGCCTTAGCCGCTTGAGCCACAGGCGCCGAGCCATATTATTCATTTATTTATTTATTTTTGAGATAGTTTCAATTTGTCACCTCAGCAGAATGCTGTTGCTCCTAGCTAACAGCAACCTCCAACTCTTGGGCTCATGTGATTCTCTTGCCTCAGCCTCCCAAGTAGCTGAGACTACAGGCACCCGCCATAACACTTGGTTATTTTTAGAGACCAGGTCTCACTCTTGCTCAGGCTGGCCTTGAACTCCTGAGCTCAAGCAATCCACCACCTCGGCCTCCCAGGGTACTGGGATTACAGGCATAATCCACCCCTGGCTAGTGTAATATTTTAAAGGTTCATCCATGTTGCACCACGAATCAGCACTTCAGTACCATTTATAGCTGAATACTAGTCTACTGTATGGAGATACAACATTTTATTTATTCTATATTTAATTTAACCATTCATCATTTGATGCCCATTTGGGTTGTCTCCACTTTTTTGGCTAATACAAATAATGCCACTAGGAACGTTCAAGTACAACTTCTTGTGTGAACATACATCTTCATTTCTCTTGGGTGTGTACATATGCATATACACCTGGGAGTACCAAATGCTGGGTCATAAAGTCCATATTTAACTTTTTTAGGAACTACCAAATGATGTTCCAAAGCAGCTGCATCCCACTAGCACTGTATGACAGTTTTATTCTTCTACATCTTTGCCAACACTTACTACAATCCACCTTTTGATTATAGCCAAACCTATTAACTTCTGAAAAGCTTTTTGACTGAAACGTAGTGGTAGGCCCATCTACTGCCAACACTACTTTCCTATCTAAGTTTTCCTTTTGCTTCAAATATTAAGGCACAAGAATGTAAATCATCTCCCATAACAAGAGTCTGTTCTGTTATACAAGTGACTAAAGATAGACAAATGAAAACATGAAAAAAAGAAATGTATATCCTTCATTACCCTTGACCGGGTCTCCTCCTTAGTATCACCTGCTTAACCTCTAGATACTGCCTATGACACTTTATTTTACTAAAGCCATGAAACTTTAAAAATCACAATCAAGTTTCCTAGTGTTCTATAATTTATAAAATCAAAATTTAGCTTATAGGTATTAATGTTAAGAACTCTGGAGAAATTCATGCCAATGAGATAGTACTTCTTTTGGAGAAAGGGGATCTAAAAATTATTATTATATATATATATAGTAAAAATTTTAAACAAAGGGTAAAAAGGACTTTTACTTTCTACATAATATTTTAAATAAGTTTTTTTTTTTTTTTTTTAAGAGACAGAGTCTCACTTTGTCACCCTCAGTAGAATGCTATGGCATCACACAGCTCACAGCAACCTCCAACTTCTGGGCTTAGGTGATTCTCTTGCCTTAGTCTCCCGAGTAGCTGGGACTACAGGCATCCTCCACAACACCCAGCTATTTTTTGTTGCAGTTTGGCTAGGGCTAGGTTCAAACCTGCCACCCTCGTATATGGGGCCGGTGCCCTACCCACTGAGCCACAGGTGCCACCCTAAATGTTTAAATGTCTCACTTTTAACATTTAATACCTTTCAAGGCCCCTTTTTTTTTTATTTCATAAGAAATGATCTAAGTTCCTAAAGAGGAAGGTCTACCATATATAAATTCTTTTTTTTTTTTTTTTTTTTTAGAGACATTCGCACTTTGTCGCCCACGGTAGAATGCCGTGACGTCGCAGCTCACAGCAACCTCTATCTCCTGGCTTAGGTGATTCTCTTGCCTCAGCCTCCCAAGTAGCTGGGACTACAGGCGCCCACCACAATGCCCAGCTATTTTTATTGTTGCAGTTTGGCTTAGGCTGTGTTTGAATCTACCACCCTCGGTATATGGGGCCGGTGCCCTACTCACTGAGCCACAGGCGCCGCCCCATATATAAATTCTTAATCCACATAAATCTATGACTTAACCCCCATAAACAAGTCCAGCAATCAGCCTATTGGTACCAGCAGCGCTAAACAACCTTCTAGTTAAGTGTCCTTCTACTATAATAATGGAAATTCATTACCATACAGTATGAAAAATAGTACGATTCAGTTTTCTAGAAACAAAATAATGTGACCATTTCAATTTATGATGATCTAAAAAAGAAAAAGTGAGCTGTATCTGCACATAGTGCTGTGATTTTAAGAAAAAGAGGAAAATATTTCTGGCTCACTCAATTTTAAGTGAATAGTGAATTAGTGAATGCTCTACTCTCCACATCCTATGCATGATTCTCAGGTCAGTTGAGATTGGGATTTGCATTCTACGTTTACCTAGGAAGGCCATTCTCGTACCTATTTGTTCACCTACTCAAGCTTAACTTTCAATCTTTTACAACCATACTCACATACACATATTAGGAAAAATTACAGTATTACTCAATAAAGATTATTACTTTCCCCTAAAATTTACTCACCAGAACTAAAAAGATGTTTTTCCCAAAGACTCTCTATCTATATAGGTAAGTTATTTAGCTCTTTTTTATTATATGACTATTATCCTCTTATAATAGACATCCTGCATTTTCATATTTCCCGGTTCTAAAAAACACTAACCTTAAAGGTACACAAAACTTTGTTTCTAAATCTGAATTATCTTGTAAGTATTTAGGGGATGAGAGATAGCTATGTGCCAGCAATGATGTCTTTAGTTCTGACTTTTGTTAAGGTGAAGAAGCTGGGGCATAGAGGATACAGCAGATTGGTGAAATTCTTAAGGATGCGTTAAAAATGGTGAGTTAATTTTTTTTACTTGGAAACTAGTCAGTAACATTGAAAGTACGTCTTGTTCAGGATTTAAGACAGAAGAGAATGATAGGACAATCTCGGGAGTACACCATCTAACTAAAAACACCTACAACCAAAATGTGAAAGATGTTGTAAAGGCCAATTTGCAGCCTCTGCTCCAGTCTCACCTCTACATTGGTCAGCACATGCTCTGTAGAGAAGCACTGGTTCATTTCTAATTTCATTAGAAACTCTCTTGCTTCACTGAAGGGGAAAGGCAGAAGCACACAGGTCCTGCGAAGCTTTGCATTTACCCTCTATTTTCCCTCACAGTGTGTAACACACCTTGTTATTTTATAGATTACTCACATTTCCATAGCATTTCAGATTCTGGTGTTTCAAAACAAAATAACAATAAAAACCCTTTACAAACCTTATGCTTCCTCTTGCCTTTGTTGGAAACTTTTTCTGAGGCTTGTTTCTGAGCTTCTCTTGTGTGCTTTTCTGGCATGTTTTTCTTTTCCCCCTTGGGTGGCTCTGTTTCTTTGTAAGGCTGTCCTGGTATTCTAGTCAAGAGATTCAGGTCAATCTTCACAATAAGTGGATACCTATCATCAGGCTCACTGACGGGGGAAAGAAGTTCCTTCTCTTCCATAGGAGAGAACATTCGTTGCCAGAAAAAGCTATCTTCTTCCTCCACTGAGGATGGTTTAACAGGAGTCGTATTGCTCTCTGGGTACTTAGGAGTTTGTGAGGAAGGAGGAAGGCTCTCACTTTCATCTGAATCTGAAGAAGAGGTATCAGTTTCTATGATTTCCCTTGATTTCTGGGAAGATTTACTCGTGGATTTGTATTTCTTTTTCTCTGCTGTAGGTCGAGGGGAAGACTTAGACTCCTTCTTTATATTGGGTTTCCTTGAGCCTTTGGTAGCGGCTTTGTGTCTGCTGGAGGGCATGCTGGTAGCTATATCAACAGGGGTTTCACTTTCTATTTTCAGGCCTCCACGAGGCTCATCCACAGCTGTCTTCTCAGTCTTTTTGGGTTGCTTTTTGCCTACAGTTCTCCTCTGTGTTGTGCTGTCACTCTGTGCAGGAGATTTCTGCCTCCCGCGCCCACTTTCTGATCCCTTTTGGATAGTTTTGGAGTCTCGTACAGGAGTAGTGGAACTTGTTTCTTTAAGTCCACCTGGATCAGTGTAGCTATTCCCAGTACCCTGCTCTCGGCCTTCCTTTTTGTAGCCTTGAGATGATGGGATGTTACTATCCACTGAAGAAGCTGGTGACACTTTATGTGGGTTCACTTTATTTAACCAATTATCAAGTTGCCATTTGTTTGTTGGTGGTGGTTCAGGCTCAGGAGATGCACTCTGAGATGGCTCATTTGCCTCACTGTCACTGGAACTACTTTCACTCTCCGAATCAGATCCAGAGCTGCTTTCAGATCCACTGTGGCTACTAGAATCATCCCTGGAGTTATCTGCTCCTTCACTATTATGGTGTGAAGGTTCAGAGTTACT
>CAUYON010046125.1:0-63566 GCA_963573935.1 Arctocebus calabarensis
TGTGTCATCACCCCTCACGAGCCCCAGGTTTGCCTTACAGTGGAGTGCCAGGAGAGAAAATTTCTTTTGGACACTGGAGCAACCTTTTCTGTACTTCTCTCTAATCCTGGTCTTTTATCTCCCAAATCCATAACTATACAGGGGGTTACCAAATTTTTCTCCCAGCCTCTAAGCTGCAATTGGGATGACTTGCTGTTCTCTCATGCCTCCCTTATCATCCCTGAAAGTCCTGCTCCCCGTTTGGGGAGGGACATACTAACTAAAACAGGAACTTTTCCTTCCTGAAGATCTAGTCATGATCAAAACTCTTCCCTCTAATTCACCTTCCCTGACCCCAACTTGGGAAGTCCCCTTTCCTGTTATCTTGTCTTCCCTTATAACACTTCTATTCAATATCATATTAAAAATTGTAGTATTAAAAATACAATAAAGAAGAAAAAAGAAAGGAGAAAAGGTATGACTATTGGGAAGAAAGAAAAGTTATCACTGTTCATAGCTGATATGACTCAGTACAAGGAAATTTCTAAGAAATCTACCAAAAATTGCTAGAATTTATATTTAGAATTGTAAGGTCACAGAATATAAATTTACAAAAATCAGTTATATTTATATGTATTAAAAATAAACAACTAAAAAAATTACAGGAATTTTCAAAACTATGATATGCTTAAGAAATATGTTAATAAATTATGTGGAAAACCTCTAAAATGAAAACCATACAACCCTGTTGATAGAAATTAAAAATCTACATAAGGTTCATATATCGGAAAACTAAATATTATTAAGATGTTCGTTTTTCCCAAATTAATTTATAGATTCTAGATGATCCTAATGAAAATCGCTGTGGATCTTTTCTATAATAGAAATTGACAAGCTAATTTCAGTATTTATTTGGAAATGCATAGAGTCTAGAAGACTCAAAATAGTTTTGAAAAAAGATGAATAAATTGGGTGGAACTACACACTCTGATTTCAAAACTTACTCTGAAGATAAGAAATGAAGACAGTATTGGCCGAAATTCATACAAATCAATAAAGCAGAATCAAGACTCCAGAAATAAATACACATACACACATATTCAATGGATTTTTAATTAAGCCCTTAGTATAATTCAATGGTGAAGTGATTCACAAAATGGATCTGGAATATGTGGACATGTATTTGAAAACGTCAATCCACTTAACGTCTTGTGTAATGTTAATTCAAAATGAATCCTAGACTTGAACATGATAGGTACAATTCTATATTAGTAAAAAGCGGAATAAAATCTTCATGAATAAGAGGACAGTCTTTTTTAGATAGGCTGTAAACAAACCTAATCAAATATATTAACAATAGTCATTTGATACTTTTCAAAATGAAAATTATGTGCTGCTCAAAACTCATTCTAAAGATGAAAAAACAAGCCCCAGAATCTGATAAAATAGTTGCCATTCATATATCTAAGAAAGAATTTGCATCCAGAATGTACATATGGATACTTAATGTTTGTATGCACATAAATAAATGCATAAAGCTCTTAAAACTCAATAATGAGGAAGGGAAATTTTTATCGTTAGTAAGCATAGGTAGAGATGTTCAACATCATTAATTAAACCCACACCTCTGCAAATGGCTCCAGTTTTAAAAATTGAAGACCTTTAAAAATGGGGAGGACGTGGAATACTCTGCAACTGGTGAGATTGTAATAGGATTTTTCAACCACTTTGGAAAGCAGGTAGTTTCTTACAAAGTTAAGCAGTAACTTACCATATGACCTACATTCGCTTCTAGATATTTAATGAAGAAAAGTGAAAACATCTATTCACAGACATATTGCTTGAAAGTTTGTGGTAACTTTATTTACCATTGCCAAAAATTGTCAGTAACTTAAATGTTGACCTTCAGGTGAAATGAAAGCTGCTGATAAATGCAACAGCAAATATGAGTATCAGAAACATCATATTGAGTGAAAAAAGCAAATTAAATGCAGAGAACGTTTATGTAAAGTTCTAGAAAAGGCAAAATTGCTCTGTGGTGTCAGCTGTGGCCTGGTGGGAGGGTAGGGAAACTGACCAAAGAGGCCAGAGGCACATGGAAACTTTCTGTGGCCATGGAAATATCATCTCTCTTGCTGTGAATTCGTGAGGTTATATGTACATAATTTACCAATGCAATCATTGAAACTCTGGGTATTTTATGTAAATTTGATCACAATAAGGTTGCTTAAACCCAAGAACAATTGTAAATTGAAGCTAGTAGAGGTAACAGAAAGAAGACGATGGGGCCATGTGCTTTGAGGTGAGTCTGAGTCAGACATCCAGCATGCTGAGTCTCTTCCTCCTTAAAGTGTCAGATTTTGGAAAATATTACTTGTGTGACTAAGAGGATGATCATTGCAATTTAATGAATAATTTTTATTTTTCTCGGATCGCAAATACAAGATATTTATTATGGAAATTTGATAAATACAAGAATAAGGATAAAATTTGGTCTAGAATTCCACTACCTAGGAAGAATTACAGTTAAAATTTTTGAGTGTACTTTATTTTATTCTATTTTATTTTCTGTCCATTAATATAACTAAATGCTTATATTTGTAAGACCAGGATCATGATCTATATGCAAGTTTTGCATTTTTACCCAACAATGTCGTGTCATTAATTTCATTCCGTTCATTGTATCCAATGTCATTTATGTCCTCAAAAATTTTTTAAAAGTTTAAAAATTTCCTACCTCTAATTTTGTTTATGTTACAAAATTTCAAAGCTAGTATTCTGAAGTGATCACTCTTGATCACGCTTTCCTTATTGCTTGCCTCCTTAACTATGTAACACAGTTATTCTTCTCAAAAATAGAAAAAAAAGAGTAGTGTGGTATATTTCATACATACAAACAACATAAAGAGTAATAGAATTAACAGCTGCCTGTTTATCCCTTTTTAAGGAAACAAAAACGTGATCTATGGACTTGAAGTCCTATTTTAGATAATGGAAGTCCTATTTTAGATAATATTTGTTCTCCACATTTTCCCTTAAAAATCTATTCCCAGCATGCTTATCCTTAAGTATTGCTCTAGGAAATGTCGCACCATACTATTTTATTTCCCAAGTAATGCTTATTCTTGTAATAAAAGTTTAAATATAACTTTTAAACATGTCCTACAAATATAAACATATTCTTATGATAAAAGTTAAAGGAACACCTTAGTATTTGTAGTAAATTAACTTGTACCCAATTTCTCGTCCCACTCTCTAGTCCTAAGGTGACCAATGCCAGGAGTTGGCATGTGTGTGGAAAGCACTGTTGTGTGTTATCCATAAGTTTTCTTTGTGTTTTTCACTTTACAGTGTTTTGCAAGTCTTTCCATGTCACTCATTGTGGGAAGCAGATGTCCTTCTGAAAATATGCATGCTCTCATCCCTAGTACTCCTCCTAAATATGTTACTTTA
Organism: Arctocebus calabarensis; assembly: GCA_963573935.1. Taxonomy (NCBI): domain Eukaryota; kingdom Metazoa; phylum Chordata; class Mammalia; order Primates; family Lorisidae; genus Arctocebus; species Arctocebus calabarensis. The sequence goes on from CAUYON010046125.1 coordinate 3,433, forward strand.
TGTGCAGATGTGATTAAATTAAGGATTTTGAGATGGGGAGATTATCCTGGAATCCAGTGTAATCACAAGAATCCTAAGATATGGGAGACAATTTCAGAAGTTTACTTTAAACCTGGCTTTGAAGACGAAGGGGCCACGAGCCATCTTTTAGAAACTAGAAAAAATCAAGAAAACAGATTAAACAGTAGAATCTCCAGAAAGAATGCAGGCTGGTGACATGTTTATTTTTAGTGAGACCTAGACTTGACTTCTGACTTCTAAAAGTTTAAGATAATAGGTGAATAATGTTTTAAGCCCCTAAGATTACGGTAATTTGCCATAGCAGCAGTGGGAATCTGATGTGCTCATAGTGGTCTAAAATCATTTGGGAGGAAGAGCAGACATACTATTTTTTGCATAAAAGTATTCTATAAATGTGTTTAATTACTTACTTCTCTATTTACGGAACTTTCTGGGGTTTTTGCTCTTAAAGAAAAATGTCCTATAAATATTTTTATAGATGCTTGTAAGCGTGTGTTAGTATTTGGGGTAGATTAAAAGTACCTGCTCTGTCAAAGGGTATACAGATAAAAATATTGATAAATATTGATGAAATATTCTCCTTTTACTTACTGTGAGATGATGTTCTTTATATTTCTTCTTCCAGTGCCATAGCAAGTAAAAATAAGTCCACTAAAGGGAATATTTTATTCCTATGTGGCCTTTCTCCATTTGATCTGTAAGGACTTGAATGAATATTTATGTAATTAAGGAAAAAGTATCTCTTTTTAGTCAATGTAAATATAGAGATGATCCTATCTTTAACTTCAAGGAAACTGAGAAAAACAAAATGAAACAAACAAAAAAAGTGTCAATCTCCATCAATTACATGTTCTTGTCCATATTTGACAGGTTAAACTCAAAACCAGGCCAAGTTTCTTGTAAATGCTCAACTTCAATAATTATTAAATGTTGTATGTTGTGTGAGCATATGGATAGAAAGAAATTGTAGCACAGAGAGTAATTTGTGTCTTAGCTAAAATATATAAATCCAGACCTATGTGAGGTAATATATTCATCCAAGTGTTCTGTCAGTACAATGAAGTAAATAGTTTAAAGCTGACCTGTTAGTGCTTGTGGGCTCAGAGTAACAAAAACATGAGACACGAACACTTCATAATTTCATAGGGTAATTTTCACATTTCTCATTTAAATCACAGAGAAGATTGAGTCTATGTCCCTTGAAAGGACTCTTTAATTAAAAATTCAATTTCATTAATGATGGTTTTGCTTTTTGTGTTTATCAGAATGCTTTTGGTTTATGTTGAAAGTCAGTTTGAAACTAATGTTTTTGGCAAGTAGAATAGAAAATTTAATAAAACAGAAATTGTAGAAATATCTTGTTTTAATACAAATCACAGAATAATTTTTGAATGAATCATTTATAGGTATATCCCAGGCCACTATAAAACTCTGCAGTGAGACTTATTCTCAGATGCATCTTCATTCTTGGAAATTAAAGGCTATATTTTATTTTTTTTCAATATAAATCAGAACTTAAACAGAATTTATTGGCCTTCCTGGTTGCCAAAGTCTAACACTATCATTTCCATAAACTCACACAATGAAACTCTATGATGCAAACATCAGGCGCTTGGAGTCCACATGAGCCAAAAATGAGAGAATTTGAATCCATGTGGTTGCGGGTCTAGGTAGCAAACAAATCTCTATCCCCCACCCTACTTAGAACTTTGAATATTTTGGAATTAGAAGTGCACTATTTTGTTCCTCTGGAAATAAACTCATTATTGAAGAATTGAAAATTAGGAATTATAGTCTTAGTTGAGGTTTGTAAATGCTGCTGACAACTTATTCCTCAATTTTAGTAAGTGGTACTTCTAGCTCTTTCTGGTAAAAGAACTTGCTTTTTTTTTTTTTTTAAGCAATGTGCTTTATCCCTTTGTTTGCTAAGTGAGTAGAAATTGGCTTTGTAACGAACTCTACATGCCCTTGACAATAAGCAGTGCATTTGTCATAGCTTTATCATGTTGTTTAGTTACAGATGAAGTCCCTTGTTTCACATTATGTAAATCAAATAGTCATGTTGCAGCCTCATGCATCATGATATGATGTATTATGTCTTTAGAAAACTCACATAAAATCCCTTTCCTCCTACAGCTGAATACACTTTACACTTAGTGATTCTTGGAACTAAGGTGAAGATTTGATTTGGTTCTTTAATTTTCTGCATTGCCATATTATTAAATCTCATCTGTTTTGGGTGTTTCTTTCTCCATTTGCTTGCTGGCAAAGGCAGTTGAAAAGTAGGGCTATCCATCATTTAATTCAATCCCCAGATGTCTTTCTCCCTGATCCTGGGATCCTTATTCACATTACAGAGGTGACGTGTGTCGTCCTTTTTGTACCTGCAAGATAGAAGCTGTTTTATTTTTCTTGTGTCTTTTCCTTTAGCTGGTGCTTGGCGTTTGAGAGGCCCTTAATGAATCCCAGCACACCCAGTTGTATTGGTTAGATTGTGCACTACACAACAGTAAAAGGAGCCATTCACATTGTCCTGGATGTCCGTGAGCCCCTAGAATTATGCAGTTTGCCACTTGTACAACCAGGGGTGGTGTCTCTGTGAAAAATTTGATTCTATAGTTTCCTATGCATAGACATACTAAATACATTTTATCATTTACTGATAATAAAAATGCTAGAAAGCCCTTTCCGTTCCTCTTTACAGTTATGTTCAGAATCCGAATACATTATACCCCCAGTGGAATAGACTTTCCTTTATCATTGACAGTGACTTTTAGACACAGAGATCAACTTTGTCTAAGTTGACTCTTTTAGTTTATTGTGGAAAGTGGGGATGCTTCTGTGTGGTTCTCCAAATCCAAGGAAGATATGAAGAACCAGACTTTGGGAAAGACAGTGAAGAGGGGAGCTCTAGGAATCTCATCCATTGGGTTTGAAAGATTCAGGGTTATTTATATTTTTTAACTATATTATCTACTTTGCAGCCTCTAAAATGTGGTCTTCAGTCTGGGGGAGGCAAATTCTATGGCTGGAAGTTGATGACTAGAATACTCTAACTAGAAAAAGAAGGTGGTGTCTCATTGGAGAGATGTCAAGGGTGGGGTGACGGTAGGGGGTGGTGTAGGGTTTACTTCAGTTGGGATTGTCAAGTGTCAAGGAGCCCCTCGACTTTTATAAAACTCCTCGTATGGCCCTGGGAATAAATCTTGTGATGGAAGGCAGTCTTGTTTTGCACAGACTTGACAAGATTTCCAGTTTTGTGTCTTCTATACTGAAGAGGATACTGGCCGGTTTATTTTGGAAGAATTTCAGGGTAGGGTAGCTAGATTGGTAACATCGTAAAGGATGCAATTTCAATGTGTATTCCCCTCTTTATTTAGAGTTTTCCTTATAATTTTGGCACACATTTTCAAAAACATCGTTTTATTTATTACAACAAAAGAGGTTTAGAAATATGTGTTAAAACTTCCAATGCTGATTAGCATAGCACATCAAAATTTCTTTAGTATTTTTTTACTATTTAATTTTAATAATTAAGAAAAAAATTATCTACTCTGCAATGTTCACTCTTTTGGAACAATAGACTTTTAAGGGATATGAAAACAATTTTGATAAGATTGTATCTTCTGCATAGATCAGTGAAGTTTTTATTTATTTGTTTTTTGAGACAGTTACCCTAGGTAGAGTGCCATGGAGTCATAGCTCACTTCAACCTCAAACTCTTGGGCTCAAGAGTTCCTCTTGCTTCAGACTCCCAAGTAGCTGGGATTGGATTACAGAGACCTGCCACAACGTTCAGCTATTTTTAGAGATGGGGGTCTTGCTCTTGCTCAGGTTGGTCTCTAATTCCTGAGATCAAGCAGTCCACCTGCCTTGGCCTCCCAGAATGCTAGTTATTTTCTATTTTTAGTAAAGACGGGGTCTCACTTTTCCTTAGGCTGGTCTCCAGCTCCTGAGCTGAAGCAATCCACTCACTTCACCTCCCAGAGTGCTAGGATTACAGGTGTAAGCTTCTGGGCCCCACCAAAATAAGTGAAGATTAACACATCACGTGGCAACAGCCAATGTTCAAGAATCGAGAATACATTAAATATATAGATTTACCAGCATAAAAAATGACAGCATGTTTGGGTCATTACAATTTGTACAAACTAAACTTTATGATTTGTACAAACTAATGAAAACATATTATGCTGTTCTTATTCTTTGGAAATACACAGGAGTGAGTAGAGAGCACCATGTAACACTGCATGTGTCTGCTGTGTTTAGGGAATGATCCACTGTCTTGCCAGTCTGATGACAAGGCCTCTGCAGTGGGCAATGGGCTCTTCACACTGCAAAGGTATGTCTGGCATGCATTAGAAAGAATATAGAGGCGGGGAAGGCCACTAAGACAAACCAAAGCCAAGTAGTTGAGGGTAGAGTTAATTGAGTGAGGAAAGGAGGGAGGAAGGATAAACTTACAAGACGGTCTGAATTTCTGTCTTACTTAAGTCCTAATGAAATATTGCAGAAGTGTTCTCAGCTAAGAGACCCACAGGAATAATAAATCTTTCAGTGATTCTTTATGAAGCAATTTTCATGTGATAAATTATCAGACTTGAATTATTTTTGTTATGATTGCAGAATGATAGGTTTATTCCTAAATATTGGGTGTTACATAGATTAATTTTATATTAAGTTCATTTTCTGCCCTGTATTGAAAAGATGTTATTTATGGTTATGTTTTATCATCTCTATTTCAACTCTACCCTTTTCCCCATTACTCTGGTAACTGACTAGAGTCTGTGTGTTTCACAGAATTGTCTCTGTCAGAAATTTGCCAGCACAAAAGGAGAACAATTTTAATAATTAATTCTTTTTTTTTTTTATTGTTGGGGATTCATTGAGGGTACAAGAAACCATGTTACACTGGTTGCATTTGTTAGGAAAGTCCCTCTTACAATCGTGTTTTGCCCCCAAAAGGTGTGGCACGCACCAAGACCCCAAGACCCCACCCCCCTACTCCTTCCCTCTCTCTGCTCTTCCTTTCCCCACCCCTCCCTCATTCTTCCTCTCTCTGCTCTCCCCTTCCTTCACCCCACCGAGTGCTTCCATGTTTTTTGCAACTATTATTAAGCTGCCGTGAATATCTGGATGCAGACTTTTGTGTAGACTAGGTTTTCAATTCATCCTGGTAAACACCAAGGAGTATGAGTGCTGGATCATCTAGTAAGAGTGTTTCTCGTTCTCTAAGAAACTGCCTGTCTTCTGACATAGCCGTACTGTTAAGTATTTGGCATCCCACCAGCAAGGACTGAGAGCTCCCATCATTGCTCCACATTCTCACCAGCAGGTAGTGTTTGTTATCCGTGCTTTGGACTTGGACCATCCTAACAGGCAGGCAGTAATGTCTCATTGTTGTTTTAATTTGCAACTCCCTAATGATATATGATGTTTTATGCTCTTCCTTGTCATCTATATATCTTCTTAGGGGAGTTATCTGTTCAAGTCTCTTGCCCATTTTTAATAAGATTCTTCATTTTCTTATTATTGAGTTTTGAAGGTTCTTTGTATATTTTTTATATCATTCCTGTGTCAAATATTTTTCCCAGTCTTTGATTTGTTTTCATTCTCTTGACATTGTCTTTTGTAGAGCAAAATTCCTTTATTTTAATGAAGGCTGGCTTATTGATTATTTATTTTATGGATCAGACCTTTGGTGTGTATCTAAATAATTATCACCATGTGTGAGGTAATGAAGATTTTGTCCTATGTTATCTTCTAGAAGTTTTATATTTATGTCTATGGTCCATTTTGAGTTAATTTTCATGAAAGATATAAGATCTGTGTCTAGATTCTTTTTTTTTTTTTTGCTTATGGCTATCCAGTTGTTCCAGCATCTTCTGTTCCACAGCCAATCCTTGATCCGTTATGTTGCCTTTGCTCCTTTGTAATAGATCAGTTGACTATAGTTATGTGGTTCTATTTCTGGACCCTATATTCTGTTCCATTGATCTATGTGTCTACTCATCTGCTAGTATCACACTGTTTTTATTACTATAGCTTTACAGTAAGTCTTCCTCCAACTTTGTTATTTTCCTTCAATATTATATTGGCTAATTTGGCTCTCTTGCTTCTTCATATAAACTTTAAAATCAATTTGTCAATATCTACAATTCTTTTGGATTATCTACAAATGAGTTGCTGGGATACTAATTGGAATTGTGTTGAATCCATAGATCATGTTGGAAAAATTGGTATCTTGACAATATTGCAACTATTCCTATCCATGAACACAAAATTTGTCTCCAATTAGTTTTGCTTTGATATCTTTTGTCAGAGTTTTATAGTTTTCCTCATGTAGATCTTATCTATATTTTGGTAGATTCATACATAAGTATTTCATTTTAAAATAATGTGGTTTTAATTTCATTTCATTTAAGTAATAATGTGTTTTTAATTTTGCTTGTTAATTGCTATCTATAGAAAAGTAGCTAACCTTCATATATTAATCTTGTATTCTGCAACTTTGCCATAATTGCTTACAAGTTTCAGGGACTTTTTGTTTTGTTTTATTGTTTGGGGTTTTTTTAATCAACTCTTTTGGATTTTCTACATATCTAATCATGTCATCTGAGAACAAAAACAGTTTTACCTTTTCTTCCCAATCTGATGCCTTGTATCTCCTCTTCGTGTCTCAGTGCATCAGCCAGGACCTCCAGGACGATGCTGGAAAGCAGTGGTGAGAGGAGACATCCTTGCCTGTTTCTGATCTTGCTAGGAAAGGCCCAAGTCTCTCACTGTTAACTGATGTTAGTTTTTGGTTTTTTGAAGATGTTCTTTATCAAGTTGAGGAGGTTGCCTCTATTCCTACTTGGCTGAGAGTGTTTATCATAAATAGGTGTTGGATCTTCTCCATCAACAGGATCCTGTGTTCTCTGTTAGCCTGTTAATGTGATGAATTAATTGATTTTCAAATATAGAACCAGCCTTATATACCTGGGGTAAATCCCACCTTTTCATGGCATGTAATTCTTTTTATACACTGTTGGATTCAATTTGCTATTGTTATTTCCTCTTAAAGGCCGTATCTCTAAAAACTGTTGTAATGGCAAGAAAATTTCACCATGAGTTTTAGTAGGGACATTCAAATCATAATATTCTGCCTCTGGCCCCCTAAAACTTACGTCCTTCTCTTATACAAAATGCGTTTATTCCATCCCCAAACTCTTAACTCATTCCAGCATCAATTCAAAAGTCTGAAGTCCAGAGTATCATCTGAATGAGATATAAGCAAAACTCAAAGCACAGTTCATCCTGAGGTGAATTCCGTCCAGCTGTGAGCCTGTGAAATCAAAACAAGGTATCTACTTTCAAAACACAATGATGGGGCAGCGATAGAATGGACATTCCTATTTCAAAAGGAAGAAAAGTAGAAAGAGGGGGCTGGTCCCCATTAAGTCCAAAATCCAACAAAGAAAACAACATAATGTCCTAAAGCTGGAAAATAATCTCCTTCGATTCTGTGTCTCACATCCTGGCTGCTCCTGCTGCCCTGGGCTCCCACTCTGCAGTTCTCACAGACTGGAATTGGACACTGGTGCACTACAGCTGGGTTCTGGTGGTGGCAGCCCCACTCCCGTGCTCCACTAGACATTACTGCAGTGGAGACTCTGAAGTGGCTCTGTCCCTGCAACAAATCTCTGCCTGGGCCCCCAAGACATCTGTGGCATCCTTTGAAATCTAGATGAGGGGAGGCATCGAAATTAATGAGTCAGGTTCCCACCCCCAAAATGCTTCCTCTGGAGGTTTCTACTCTGATAAGTTGTCTGTGTCTCCAACTTGTGGGGCAGTGGTTTGCACTGTGACCCTGACTTCTCTGTCAGATCTGAGAAGAGCTGCTGATTTTTTGGTTGTTAAGCTTTTTCTTGTTATTAGGATGGAGTGATGACTTCTAAGGTTCTTACATGCCAGACCAGAAACTGAAAGCTGACACTTTTAAAATTTTATTTATCAAAGCCCACAGGGGAAGAAACAAGCATATCATTTGCCAAACTTGTAAATGTCTAGAGGAAAATTACAGGATGAGGAAAGGATGGGAGAGCTGTGGGCAGTGAACTGCAATAGCCCATACCACACCCTGCCAGAGCTGCCAAAGGCTTGGCCTGGGGGTTGTGGTAGAAACAAGACAGCCCTGGGCTGGGCTGCCGGTTACCCCAAGGAAAGCTTTGGAAATCCTGCTTGTGGAGGCGAGTGCATCAATTAGGAAGGGGTTAGGTGTGTTGCCACCCACCTAAAATGGTTCTTGCCCCACAGTGTAACAGAGACTGCTGGATGACACCTCAGAATTCATGCTGCCCCTTCTATAGTGCGAATTTACTGGAAAGTGATTGTCCAAACACAGACTTATTTCCCATACTCCTTGCTACTTCCCAGGTGTGGCCGGGTATCTGGTTCTCCTCAATGGGACATGAATAGTAGCAATATGTCCCATTCCAGAATTTTCCATTCCCTAGAAGCAGAAGAAAGAGGAGCCACAAACCCAAGTGTCTGAATTACTGGAAGTTGCAAAGCTTCCTGCAAGCAGACTTACACAGACTGTTACACGGAGAAGAAATAAAGTTCTCCCGTGCTAGGCCACTAAGTGTTTGTAGTTTGAGGATTAAACTCGTGGAACCAGGGACAAGAACCTACTCCCTGTACAGTGCTAAGGAAAAAACCAACTGGAAGTTTTCTGAGTCACAACACTTAGAAGGAAAAAGCAGGTGGGGAAAGTGTTTTAAACAGCAGTTCAGGTCCAGGGCCTCGGAGTAAATGGCCCACTCTTGGGTTTCCCATCACATCTGACTTCTGCAGACAAGGAAGAGAAAGCAAGCTGATCTGAGGACAGGAGCTTTGCGTTCCTGGGGTGGACCGGTAAGTAGGGCCACAGATCAAGTTTTAATTACATAATCTGCGGGTGGGGGACGGTGGTCAAAGAGCTTTCCCCAGCAGGCAGGGGGAGCTGACACCCATGTGTGCAGGGAAGAACTCACAGCCCTCAGGAAGGTCACGGAGGGCTGCGGAGCAGAGGGCACTCAAGATGTTTTCTGAGGACAGGGTTTGATTTTGACAGGGGAACAACTTACATGGAAAAAGGCCCAGTGAGGAAGCAGTGATTCTTTCTGGAAGGATAGTTCTTTCCATCTGTAAACCAGGTCACCACCTTTCAGATCTCATCCCCAAGCCTTACTGCCTGGCATGTTTGCCTACAGCCTGGCAGGTGAGTCCCCAAACTCACAGAAAAAAAAAAAGTTTTCTCCTGATCCTTCATAGTACACAGCTATGATTCAATAAAAATAAATAAATTAAAAATTAAAAATAAATAAACCCACACACACATTCCTTATTTTATAAAAACATGTATGTTCAAAAATCCAGCTGTGGAGCAGCACCTGAGGCTCAAAGGAGTAAGGCACCAGCCCCATATGCCAGAGGTGGCGGGTTCAAACTAGCCCTGGCCAAAAACTGCAAAAAAGAAGAAAGAAACACAAAAAGCCACCTGTATTTATTTAACCTCTAGCTCAATTGAATGGCAGCACTACCAAGAGGATTATTCTGAATTCGCCTTTGGTCATAAATTCTTCTGACTTTATATTTCTTGATTCAGATATAAATCATTCATATGAATACATATATAAATCAGACCACTTACTTCCCACTGGGTCAGAAACCTTTGGAGGCCTCTGTCCAGCTAATCTAGTAACCACTTCCCAGCTCCAAGGAGCAGTCTTGGATTTTAGGTCAAGTGATAACAGCTGTAAACCCTACCAGTCAATGGAAGTAAGTGCAGCAAAATGTCAGGACCAGGGCTGTGGCCCCCGTGGGTACCACCTAGCACCGTGGGCTTGACGTTTGGAGGGTCCCACAAGCAGCAAGAGGCTTGAGAAGGAAGAACAGAAGCCTCTGGGAACATTTTTACACCAAATGGATGGATTACAGAGCTCTTGTTTTTATAACAAGTAAACTGTGATTTATACTTAGTTATAATAGGCACAGACACACAGAGCCCATTGAACAGAAGAACAAATAAAGGTGATTTCACTTTCATTTGTTCTCCTAATAGTTTAGGCACTGACCATCTCCAGAGCAGACTTCACTTCTTTCATGTTTTCAGTTACTATAACATTTATTTCAGGAGAGTGTTCACCTCACTGAACCAGGACGCCACACCCACAGGTAGAGATAAGTCCACTAGCACCCACAGCAGTGAGAGCCCCGAAACCAGGAAAACCCAGAGCTGGGTTGGCTGCTGGCCATTAGAACTCAGGTCAGTACGGTGTGCCTTGCAGAGGGACTGGGGGCCAGGAAAGGCAAGTTCAGGGTCAAGAAGTTGGAAGTAATTCCATTCCCATTCCCATGAGAGGCAATTAATTCAGCCAACTCAAGCTCAGAGAAGGGCTGAAGGGCAAACCTGAGCTTTACCCTCATCCCTAAGTGTGCTGGCTCTATGATTGTGGTAGGTTATTGAATCTCTCTACACTGTGAGCCCTCTCATCTCTAAATTTAGGGGAGATGATAGTACCTGAGATCCTTAGACCAGTATATTAGTTAGCTGGGGTTGCCATTACAAAGAAGCACAAACTTGTTGCTTTAAAGAATGTATTGTCTCACAGTGCTGGAGGTTAGAAATCTGAAACCACAGTCTTGGCAGGGCTGGGAAGGGTTTGGTCCAGCCTTTCTCCTTGGTGCTGTCACACTGTCCTTCCTTTACGTGTCCTGTTCTGTGCCCCAACTTCTCCTCTTATAAGGACTTAGTCACATTGGATCAGGGCCCCACCCGCCCCCAGCATGACCTCATCTGAACTAATCGCACCTGCTATGACCCCATTTCCTGGCAAGGTCACATTGTGAGGTGATGCTGGTTAAAACTTCCACATATGGTGTTGGTGCCAGGGACATAATCCCACCCCAACAACCGACTTGCAGGAAGTGGTAGCCACAGCCTCTTATGACCACCCCATGGCTTCTGAGCACAGTTCCAGGCCTGAGGGGACAGCTCTCGCCAGACAGACATCCACTGCTGGAGGGCTTGGGCCAAACCAGCACCAGGGGCAGGCTCTGCTGCCATCCGAGGTCCTCAATTCCTCACACACATCTTGTCAACTGAACTACCACAGAGCAGAACCCTCCAGGCCAGGTCACGTGGGACCCATGGGGTGTTCAGAAAAATGTTTATTCTATCTTCTGTGTCAGTGATTCTCAAACTTCAGTGGGCAGACTCCAAGGGAGGTTATTGAAAATAAAAGTGCCTGAGATATAGCCGTGGAGATTCTGATTCAGCAGAGTCCACCGAGAGAGGGCTCCAGCATTCACACTACTCCTTTTCCATCCACACACAAGGCTGACGTCATTAATAGGCTATAGAACTCTGTATTCTTCCACCTAGAAATGACCACAGGCTTCCTCTCAACATGGCACCCCAAGCAGCTACTAATAGTTGGCAGTGAAATGAAATCAGCTTGCTGTTCCTACCTAAGCCTTACAACAGGTCCGGGTTCCCTGGGTTCTGCACGCAGCCTGCACAAGACCCTGGATGATCAGTGCCTGAAAGAAAAGCTGTAACTTTTGCATAGATTCAGGGTCCCCTTTTCTGTCCTCTTCCCTGCCCTGGGTTCTACTGGGTGAGTGAAAGTGTGCTGAGATGTGAGGTGAAGCCGACGTCCTGAGCACCTTAACCAAACCTCTGGATGGGACACTTGGGACCTAGACAGCAGAGGTCTTGACACTGGCTGGGTCTGTGACCTTGTGACCTTGGGAAGTGTCTCTGGACTCTGATTCCTATTAATACATCTATAAACTGTGTCATTAGGCCAGGTGAATGATCGGGTCCCTTATTCCTCTAAAATATGATTATGAGTCCTGAGACTGGTAAAAACTCAGGAGATGAAATATGCTGACCAGCGTTCTATAAAAATTAAAGCTAAAGAACTAAAGGAAGTGGGTTCAGTGAATAAATTAACATCTGAGTGCTTGCTACATGGCTAAAAGATTTATAGGCTACTCTCTCCATTGCTTCAAGCTATGTAGGTGTGGGTGTATCTATTTTTCATATGAGAGAACTGAGGCTTAGAAGAATTGAGCTGCCCAAAAAAAGACATCTAGTAAGAAGAGGTTCTGTAAATCAAATGTCTTTTTGAACCCAATGTTAATTCTTTCCAGTATACTCAGTTTCAAAATCCTTCAAATACATGATAGAAATGTGTTTAAGATTAGGAGACTGTATGAGATTGATTCATATGAAATTGCCAATATTCAAACATTTTTGTCCTATATAAATGGTAGTTTTAAAAATTCACCCTAATAATTCACTCACAGGTGACCTTTGCCTATTGACTATTCTTGGGTGGATTTATTTTGCTACTTACCTCCTTCCTCCAAGCATCTTCCTCAGGTGAGGTGGTCCTGGAGGGTCTCAATTCCTGACACATACTAAGCTTGATAGGGCATTCAGAATTGACCCTGGCTTCGAGAAATTCAGAACTATAAAATTGCTCAAATCTCTGTGAACTTTCTTGAAATCTGTGAAGATCAAAAGTGTAATTCCCAGACAACCATACCACTTTCGTATTTCACTGCAGCCAAGAAGCCTCCTCTCCTCCTCCTCCCCTACTCCCCATTCCTTTATTTTGTGGATTGACTTAGATCCCTAGAAAGGCCTTTCCTGGTTAGTTGGGGAGGAGGAGGGGAATTGGACTTGGGATTAGAGGATTCTCAACAGAGAGTTGGCAGGAGAAATGTTTTGAATACCCCATGTATCTTTGTCTTTTCTGTGTTGCTGTAAAGGAATACAGTCGATTTAGAAACAGGTTTATTTGGTTTGTGGTCCTTCAGAAACATGGTGCTAGCACCCACATCCTTGGCTTCAACTCATGGTGGAAGGTGAAGGGAAACCCTGTGTATAAAGATGAGAGAGGGGAGGGGAGAGGAAAGAGAAAGAGAGAAAGATGCGGAGGAAGTGAGGGATGGGGAGTTGGCAAACTCATTTAAAAAACAAGCACTATGGTAACTGATATAGTGAAAACTCACTCAACTCCCACCCCAGGGAGGGCATCACTCTATTCAGAGGGAACTGTCCCCATGCCTAAAACATCTCCTATCAGGCTTCATTTCCAGCACTGGGCACTAATTTCATCATGAAATTTGGAGGGGATGAATATTGCAACCCTAGAACCCCGTGAATACCTTCTGTCCTGTAACACAGACTTCAGGCAGGTTTGTTGTTTGTTTTTCACATATACTCTTTTCAGCCTAGGTGGAGCCCCAAATAATGACGATTTTCTCTAAGCAAGGACTCACTGCAGGTGTGTTCTCTATGTTTTGGAGGACTGGTTGACTTCAGAGACCAAGACTTAGAAGAACAGATTCTCCTAAGAAATTGGAAGGAAGGAAGACAGGTAGGGGTGTCCTGGAGTAAATGGAATCGAATAAAAATTAAGTTCTGAGCCAAGTTTGAAGGAGCTTTTCTCTTTTCAATAAAAAGGATAGGATAGGAGGTGGAGCAAGATGGCAGCCAAGTACCATCTTCTTTGCAACCGTGAGCAGTGAGATTTGGGGAGAGAAGACTTCAGGCATCTTGGACTTGTGGGCTATACCCAGAAACATCCCTTTGGGAATGCAGGGAGACAGTGAGAGGCTTCTGGACCCTGGGAGGAGGACAAAAGCAGTGGAGAAGTGGCAAGTGGTTGCAAGTGTGCTGTGCAGCTATAACTATAACAGGAATGAGATTTGAAGATGGGGAAAGCCTTCCCTGTGGGTTGTTTTGTTTGTTTGGACTTGGGAACTTGGTTGAATTACCATGGGAGAACTTGGGTGAGAGTGCGGGTGACTTTAAGAGTTGCCCAGGGTACGGAACTGAGCTGCTGGGCCAGGACAGAGCTAACATTGTTCAGCTGTGGGAACTGCACTCCCAGCCATTGTGGGAGAACTACCCCTGCAGGCTCCACCCTCAGGGTCACAGAGCGAGGCTCAGGCTGGGAGACTTTCCGCACGTGATCTAGTGACTATAGCAATGCGCAAGGCGGGACCTGAGGTGGGGGAAGAGTGGAACTTTCAGTGTTTGGCAGTGGGATGGCTGTTGTGCAGCCTTGGCCCTCAGGGGCCAGATTTGGCACACCGGATAAGTGGGCAACCACATCAGGAGAGATCCCAGCAACAAGTGCTTTCCTGGGAAAGCTTCTGCTTAGCCAAGGTTGATGGTTCAAAGTCTTTTAAACACACTGAGGAGACATTCAGGATCTCAACCCTGCAGGGTTTGAGGGCAAAGTAGTCAGCCAATCTCCATCTCATGCAGGTGTATCAGCTGTACTATCGTCTCAAACCCCAGAAGATCACCTGTTGCCCAGACAATAGTCAGCTATATATATATATATATTGCTTTGGTTTTGGACTTTTTTTTAAATTTTCTCCCCTAGATTTTTCTCTTTTTTTCTTTTTTTTTTTCCTTTCTTCATTTTTCTAGTGGAAATATAATTTTCCATTGTTGTCTTCTTTAATAATAAGAACTTCATTTTTGCTAGTGTTTTTGCCCCTGTTATTTGTTTTTTTTTTCCCCAATTTTATCCTGTAAGGTTTTCTGTTCATTTATTTGTTTTGGTTTGATTTATAGTATTTTTGTCTTTCCTCTCTATTTGGTGGAGGTGGGGTACCATGTCTACTCAGACTAGCAAAGAGCTGCTGACCTCAAAGGAACCATCCAATCCAACACCCACAGGGATTGGGAGTTTTTAAGGTGTGGGTCAAAGTACCTGACTGTATACTTTTTTACTCCTGTCTCACTCTTTCTGTGCCTCTCTTCTTTCAATATTCCTTTTTACTCACCCCCTCTCCTTTCTCTCTCTCTTTTTTTTTTTTAATCTTTTTTCCTTTCTGGCTCTTCAACCTTCTTATCCTTTTAGTGCTGTACCAAAAGAAAGCAAAAATCATGATGGGAATAGAAACAGCAGCTATACAGACATAGGTGGGGGACTTGAAAGAGAAATTTAATTTCCCCCCATCATGTCTTTTACACAAAATTGCCATTTCCGTGTAAAATCCCTGAGGGCTGCACCACAGCTGAGGGTGCAGTAACTGTCTGCAAGGCAAAGAGAAGCAAGGTAGGCCAGGTGTTTTCAGCAAAACTCTCCAAGCGTTGGGATGGGTTGCTGATGTTGGTAGGGGACAGAGATCACATAGGATGGGGGACAGAGAGATTAGAAGTACTGGTGAAAAGAGTGAGAGTCTGGAGTTCTGGCTTTTAAAAACTGGATTCAAGCATTGTCTGTGCTTTTACTAAGTGTGTGACCTTGAACCAATCCCTAAAGCTTTTAAATTTCAGTTTTTGCGTAGACATAATGATAATTGTCCCACTGACTTCATTGGTAGCTGGAAAAATCAGATTAGAAAAGGTATGTGAAATTGCTTGGTAAACCACAATAATCCTGTCTGCATTTTTATTATGAGAGCATTCACCACGGCTGATCTGGACATCATGTTATCCAGGACAGAGGAATCTTTTAGATAGTACCAGCAGTGGCTTCTGGGAACACTGTTACAGTTAGTTCTTAAGTATAGTTTCCGTTAAAACTCTTCTTCTAATAGCATGTCTGGCTTTAGGAAACTGACTTGTATTATTTGGTGATAATAAACTTGTATTGAAATTCTAAAAACTTCTACATCACCATTACCAGAATTTCTTTCTTCGGTAAGTTCTTGGTCTCAGGGATTTGAAGAATGAAACCATTGACTACAGATCTGTGGTTAAGACAGAATCTATTATACAGAAAAGAATACATAAAAAGCACCAGAGCTTCTGACAGAGGGAAAGACCCAAGTCGTAAAAATCTCAGCCTGGGTCCTTTGTCTAGGGGTATATATATGATTAATGATTGATTAAATACAGTCCCTTCCCTTGAGGCAAAATATCAGTAGGTTCGCTTTATAATATTGACCAGGCCTAGGAAACTTACATGAAATTGCCCAGGCCTAGGAAATTGGGGATCCATGTTCAGCTCTGAATGGGGAACCCTGTATCAGTATGGCACAATCCTTGCCCTGTCATCTCCTGGGGGTTGGTGTGGGACACCGAGAGACAGAAACGATGAAAAGCTTTGTACACTACGAAGCTTAAAACCACTATGGAAGTATTTCTAGAAATAAAGAATGCAAGGGGAGGGAAACAGAGGCTGGGGAGCAGACACTTCGGCTCCCCGGAGCTGGCAAGCTGGAAGCGTCTCCCCGGCAGTTGTCTGGTCCCTCCGGCTACTGGAGCTTACTGGGCCCCTGCTCACTCCTCTGAGCACCACTGAACCCGCAGCCCCAGAGACAGAAGCATGGCAGGCTGTAGGCTCCAGATGCCACCTGCCCTGTATCATCACTAGAACAGTGACAGAAACTTTGCCAGATTCTGTTTTCATGTTTGGCTCAGGGAAGATGCTCACAATTATTATAAAATATTTAAAACTCAAAATGTCTTAGAGGTTATCTTATCTACAGTCAGGTTAGGCAATAAAGAAGGCAAGAGTGCCATGAAAGAAACTTTAGGACTTGAGATGATGAGTTACAAAATGAATTCAGCTTAGAATTAGGGTCTGGGAATCAGCTTCAACTTATTTCAGGAAATTCAGCTGTGTTTTGGGGGTTTAAATGGTTTAACCACCTTGTAATACAACAGAGCTATTATGCCTTCAGAATTAGTTACAACCTTGCAGTTTAAGAGGCTTGACTTTAACCTGGAGCATTCTCTTAAGAACATGAAGGCCTTGCAGGAAGGAACAGTTTGATAATGAAAGGCTGACATCACCCACTCTTGAGGCAGAGTGTTTCAGCTGGCAGCATCTCTACCCACAATAGCAAAATGCGCAATTTCAAGTTGAGGACAAAAATGACACAGATGCCTTCCTAAATCTCACAGTATCAGGACACAGGAAAAGATTTTCCAGCACACAGATGCTTCTCCACTCTGAGATGCAGTCACTACCAGGTGAGATGCAGAGCTGGCAGCTGCCCTTGGGGTGGGTGTAGAGCGGTAGCTGCCTCCCTCAACACACTCAACACGGTGCTGGAAATTCCTTCACTTATTTATTCATTCTATAGATATTTATTATTTATATACCAGGCATTTTGCTAGCCTGATGTCCAGCCCCCAAGAAGTGTGCCATACACCAGGACCCCCTATCCCCTCCCTTCCTCCTCCCTTCTCCCCACTTGCTTACGCCTTGCGCTTATGAACAGAGGCTATTACAGGGAATGTACCTGTAATAAGTGAATGCACCTGTTCCAGCTTAGGTACAAATTCAACTTAAGAACAAACCTACAAAACACATCTCATTCAAAACCTGGGTGGTATCTTTAAACAAATTTTATGAGATATGATCCCTGCTCCCTAAATGTTCATATGTCTTTATTCTTACTTTTGGTTACTTTTTAATGGCCTTAATTATTTATTAATGGAGGGGAAATTCATCTAACATAAAATTAATCATTTTAAGGTGAAAAAGTCAGTAGCATTTGGTACACATACAATACTGAGCAAACACTGCCTTTATTTAGTTCCGAAATATTTTTGTCATCCCAGAACAAAACCCCGTATCCCTCCTCTCCTTCCCTTGTGACACCTTACCGAGTTGTTTGTGTACAGTGCGGCCAGTGTAAGTGCACAGTAGCAAGTTCACAAACTTGTCAGACTTGTATGATGATAGCTACGATGGCCATTCCAGAAAAAGAATTCCAAAATTGCTTTGAAGGATGGACCGACTAGGCATTGGTGTCTGTGCAAATCTTCCCAAGCGGAGTATTTTGAAGGTGACCGTAATGATATTCGGGAATGAGGTTTGTAGCAATTTTTCTAGAATGAGTTTCCTAATGTAATTGTCAGACCTTTTTTTTTTTTTTTTTGAGACAGAGACTCGAGCTGTTGCCCTGGGTAGAGTGCTATGGTGTCACAGCTCACAGCAACCTCCAACTCCTGGACTCAAGCAATTCTCCTGCCTCCGCCTCCCGAGTAGCTGGGACTACAGGCACCTGCCACAATGCCTGGCTATTTTTTGGTTGCAGCCATCATTGTTGTTTGGCGGGCCCGGGCTGGATTCACCAGCTCAGGTGTACGTGGCTGGTGCCTTAGCCACTTGAGCCACAGACGCAGAGCCAGACCTTCTTACATATAAAAAGATTTTCTTTATCCACTCATTGTTTGATGGGATTGATTCCATATCTTTGCAAAATTGTGCATTTTGTGGAATAAACATTTGGGTGCAGGTATCTTTTTTATAAAATGACTGTTTTTCTTTGGATAAATACTTAGCAGTGAGAATGTCGGGTTGACTTTTTAGTTATTTAAGGAACCTCCATAGTGTTTTTCGTACAAGTTGTATTAGTTTACATTCTCATCAATTGTGTATAAGCATTCCCTTTTCACAGCATCCGTGGCAACATCTGTTGCTTTTTTACTTATTAGTAATGGTCATTCTGACAGGGGTAAGATGGTGTCTTATTGGTGGTTTTAATTTGCATTTCTCTGATAATTAGTAATGTTGATGATATTTTCATATGTTTCTTGGCCGTTTGTTTATCTTCTTTTGAAAAAAAATCTGTTTGTATCTTTTGGCCATTTTTGAAGGGGTTATTAGGTTTTTTCTTGCTTATTATTTTGAGCAATTTGTGGATTCTGAATAGTTGTCCTTTGCCGGATGAGTAGTTGGTGAATATTTTCTCCCATTCTGTAAATTGTCTATTTATCCTACTGATTATTATTTATTTCTATGGTTGCTATATTTGCTTTTTGGATCATAGTCAATTTAGTCGTAAATTCTTTGCCCAGGCCAATGTCCTGTGTTTTCTTCCAGATTTTTATGGTTTTAGGTCTTACATTTAAGTCTTTAATCCATCTTGAGTTAATTTTTATATATGATGAAAGATAGGAACCCAATTTCATTCTTCTGCTTGTGGCTCTCCAATTTTCCCAGCACCATTTATTGAATAGGCCATCTTTTCCCTGGTATATGTTTTTGTGTGCTTTGTCAAAAATCAACTGGTTGTAGCCACATGGTTTAATTTCTGGGTTCTCTATTCTATTCCATTGACCTCTGTGTCTACCTTTATTCCAGTACCATACTGTTTTGGTTACTGTACTCCTGTAATATAATTTGAAGTCTGGTAATGTAATGCCTTAAGATGTACTCTTTTTTTGCTTAGTATTTCTTTGGCTATTTAGGCTATATTTACATTTCATATAAAATTCAGCATTGTTTATTCTAGTTCTGTAAAATACAGTGTCAATATTTTGATGGGAATTGCATTGAATCTGTAAATCACTTTGGGCAGTATGGACATTTTCACAATATTCTTTCAATCCATGAGCTTGGGATATTTTTCTGTTTGTTTGTGTTATTAGAACCACCTGTTTTCCACAGAGGCTGCCCCATTTTACATTCCTACTAGTGATGTACAAGGGCCTAAATTTCTCTACATCCTCACCAATGCTTGCCATTTTTGTTATTTTTCTCAGTTTTGATTATAATCATCCTAGAAAATGTGACTGGAGTGGTGTCTCATTGTGGTTTTGATTGGCATTTCCCCAATGACTAATGATGTTGAGCATCTTTTAATATGACGTCAAAGATTCTTACAGGGTGACTAACACACTGTGAGTTATGATGTCAGGTCTCTGAAAGACATTACCACCCCTGGGAGGTAGTGTGGTCTGAGATTATGGTGCATAGCACTAGCACATTCTGGGGATTGTAGGAGGAGGACTGGGGGGAGGAAAGAGGTGAGTGCCATCTGGGGGATACCACTTGACTTTGAGAAAGAGGAGCAGTTGCCGAGGAGACACATGGGCAAAGGGATGGGCTTTGTGTATTGGTGAGGTTTGGACAATGGCAAAATAAGGCTGTGTGGCCCGGGAGAGAGGGGCCCAACTTCCCCAGCTCACAATTTCTCTCAGAAAAAACTTCTCTCAGCAACTACTCTGCTGCTGAATGAGTAATTTATGCTGCTTAGGGAGCTGCAGTGTAACTACGCGTTGGTCATGGGGCCACCACTATGCCTGGGAGCCGTGCAAACCACAAACTTTCCCTGCAATAAGAGAGGCAAGAGTGCTTTCAGAAAATCAAAAGTTCCTTCCAAACCATGAAGTAGTAAAATCCTCAACTTTAAAACCACAAATTTAGGGTATACAGAATGAACTAATATTTTTTCAGGATTGTTTTTAAATGAAAAAAATATATATGGCCATAAGCTTTGGAATGCATGATTTTTTTTTTTTCATATTTATCTGCCCTCTCACACTTAGCAAAAACCCTATTCTCATCAAGAGAATTGCTTTGGAGGCAATTTCCAGAAATAGGATTTAAACTGCCTTAAGGGATACTTTAGCTCAACAGACAATGACACTGAGCCTTGACCCACAGTGTTGGCGACATCACTCTCCATTCCATTCACACCCTTCCTGCCTCAACAGAAGATGAGAGCTCTGTGGGCCTTGCAGGAAGTGGAGTATAATGGCTTTCACAGTTGGAACAAACACACTTTGTAGTTAGTTTCCATCCCTATCATTCTACTGAAGCTCTTCTCCCAAAAGAAAATGTTATCTTCCTAATTGCTGAATCCAGTGGCCTTTTCTTAGCCCTTACTTAACCTATTAAACCTACTTACCATTTTTGTAAGCAGACATGTTGCTAAGCACTTTATATATTGTGGTGTGGTTGCAAATTTAACTTACTCTATAATGTGGATGTTTAGAGAAAAAAATGAAGTATCTGTAATTTATCTCTAAGAAGTCTGGCTTTCTGCCCAATACTCAACCCACTGGGGAAAATTATTTAGCTGTCTAATCCAATTCCAAATTAGTCCAGTCTCATAAATTAAATACCTCACTTAGATAGTATTGAATCTCTAATATGTAAAAGTGCTCAGCTTCTCAGAGAGCCTCCCACCCACTGCTCACTTGCTGTTTCATTTTTAAAATGTTGTTTAGAGAGATGCAGGTGGCTTCACAAAGTTCCAGAGTAGCATGGAAGGGCTTCAGGGGTGGGGTCCTTGTCCTCCAGGCCAGCGCCTCTTGTAGACCTGACTGCTTCTTGCTCTGGAGACGGAGATGGCTAATGGTGGTGGCTGTTCTCCTTTGCCTTGGGAAGGCTGTGCTCCTCGGCTGAGTTGACCTCACCTACCTACAGATGATGTAGGATACTTTGAGCTATAACCCCAGCATGGCTTCAGGATATCTGTTTTGGAGACCTTTCAATACTGGATTTTTCTCCTGCTGTTTGGGTTCTTGGTCTCAGGAATTGAACAATGATTTCACAGACCACAGTAAGCAGAAGCCATAGAGAGATAGTTTAATAGAAGAAGATAGGAAAGCTTCCAACACAACAGGTCCTGAAAGAGGTCCCAAATGGGTTGCCATTGCAGCTTGGCGGGGTTTGGGCTTTTATTCCTTATCTGCCCATCCAAACATGTTGGCAAAACTAATTGGGTCCTTCAAACCTAGCTGCCTTACATTGAAGGGTCCAGAGAAAGCAGCCCGAAGCCCCTGTCTTCCTGCTTTACCCAGTGATGATGTCCCTCTAGTGTCCTCTTCCCAGGATTCTGGGACCTGGAAAGGAATCGACCTCCTCTTTCCTCTTCTAACCTGGGGCTTCATTTACATCCAACGCCAGGGTCTAGCTGCTGAACTTGCTTGCTTATCTGCTGTCTCATGGTGAAACCCTAATTCTGAGTGTCAGAAGCTGAGTACTACCTCAATCTTTCTATTGGGTCCCTCTGGTACAAACCCCAGTCTATAACAAATCCTCATCAATTTCAGGCTGGGAGCACTCCAGGTCTTGCCACTGGCACATGGCCTGCACAGCGGTAAGCCCAGCACTTGTCAGGAGTGTAGAATCGCAGCTTCACCTGAAGAGGAATCTGTGTTTTAACAAAATCTGGAAGCGACAAGTGTAAACATTAAAGCTTGAGAAGTGAGGGACAAGGACAAAGCTTTGCAATCAAAGAGAAAAACATGTTAGTTTACAACTTTTTCTTTGGCATTTATATTATCTCGTTGAACCACAATAATCCTGTGAAGTAGATAGAATTCTCTCTATCTGCCAGGACAGCAAACAGTTCAGAAAAGTGCTGATGATCTCAAAGCAGTGGGCCAGGATTGGAGCCTGGGTCTGTCTGAGTCGAGCAGGTCATGCTCTTAACTGGGACGCTTCACTACACTTCACTTCCCCTGCGCTCCTCTTAGTTTCTTCTCCCCTTTGGGGCTGAGAATGACCTCATCTTACACCTTTGTTTCCTCCTGTGCCTGCTTGAGTCTCCTGGCTGCCTATCTCTGATGTGTAGGTTTTCTTGGTGATGAGCTGCTTGCTGCGGAATTCTGACCCCTCTCTTAGGCTTGTTTCTAATCTGTATCTCACATCTCTGTAGGTTCATATCTTTGGAACCCTTCCAGACTGGGTATTGGGCAGTCTTCTCTGTTCCTACTGTGCAGGGACAAGGATAAGGAGGATGCATTTTTGAGCTGAGCCTCAAAGGAGCCTCTTCATTGGGAAGTAGAGAGATGGGAGAGTGTCTAAGATTACGGGGATAGGCTTGGAGGTTGGAAAGTGCCTGTGGTGTGGTGGAGACAATTACTAGTTGCTCTTTGCTTTGTTAGTCCCTGACTGCTACTGTGGCTGCTTTGTGCTGAGTTTTGATTTAACTGCACCTCTTTGCCCTCTCACCCCTTTGGGTTACAGCTCATACCCTGCACAGACCTTCAGCTTTAGTATATTCCTGATTCTCTGAGTCCCAGCTTCCCACCCAAATCCATTCATTTACTGTCACAAACTTTCTAAAGCATGGCCAGATCTTTCATTCTCTGTGATGTCTTTTCCTCATTCCTTTCTTTCACTTCTGACCTTCGTTGCTGCAATGTAGGCTCAGTGTTTGGGTCATTATGACATTCTATGAAGTGACTGCTCTGTTCTTGCCTCTCCATCTCCAGTTTGGACTACACACAATGAGATGCCTGTGACTAGCTCAAGGCAGCTACATTTCAAAAGTGGGTAAAATATGTCTTTATTTCCTGCTCTAAAGTTGTCAGCTAAATGTAGGGTAGAGCTCAATTCCTTAATGCAACACATCTAACTAAAGTCGTCCCAAAGCTAGCTTCACGTCATGTCCCAACACGGGGTTTTGGGATAGTTTCCCTCAGCATTCCACGCCTGGGCCTCGTTGTGGGTCCATTTTTGTCCCTGGAGTTCTTTCCTGGAATGTCCCTCCACTTACCCAACCCATACCATCTTGCTAAGTCTCAACCAAAGACTTAACTTTCCTCTGAATCCTCCCCTACTTCTTCCACAGCACACGCCCAGAAGACTCATCAATATTAAGAGTCTAGTGCAGAGTTTCCAAAACATGGAACCATCGGCATTTTGGAATAGATGTTTCTTTATTATAAGGCATGGTCCTGTGAATCGTAGGATGTTCACAACATAACTGGCCTCTATCCACTAGACGGCAGTAGCACACCCTCCCCCAGCTGTGACCACCAAAAACATCTCAGACACTGTCACATGTCCCCTGGGGAGGAAGAGACTCAAAATCCCCCCTGGTGAGAGCCAGTGGTCTTGTGTAATGGAAGAAGTTATGAATCAATGGGGTTGTCAGTCTGCGGAGTGGTTCAAGAGGAGGGTCGTTTTCTGGAAGTTATTTCATAGGATGTTTCCCATCCTATGTAGAATATTGACTTGGACATCATTATATGCCTATATTCCTTATGAGCTTCAAAATCTGTCTCTGTGGCGTCATCCCTTTTGTCTACCTATCAAGCTATCCAGCCTTCTTTCAAAAGAAGAATGCATCTGATCTATGGCCTACTCCTAGCTCAGAGTTTCATTATTATGTTCTTTAACCTGAGAAATGGTCCATCTCTTTGCATGTGAAATTACTAAAAAGGAAATTTAAATGAACATGTGGGAACTCTTTGGAGAACATCATGGTGTTGAATTTTAAAAAGAAAAATGAAAAGGCTTAAACTGAGATGTACCTTCAGGATGTCTGTAATTCAGAGATTAAGTAAAGAACAAAATTGAAACTTAATAATATTTAGATCTTTGCAAAGATGCTTTAATAGTTCCCAAGAATCTATTCCAAGTATATATACTGCTAATTTAGTCCAAAATTATTTCTAAATCTGTCTTTGACATTCAGAATTGGTTTTGGGTCCTGTAGTCCCAGCTACTTGAGAGACTGAGGAAGGAGGACCCTGTGAGCCCAGGAACTAGAGGATGCAATGGGCCTTTGCTTGCTAACTCAAGTGACAGAGCAAGACCCTGTCTCAAAAATAATTGACTTTAATCCATTACTTTCAAAATCAAAATCCTAACTTTAAATTGGAATTCTTTTGTCCCTCAAGTTAATGCAAAGCATTTGAATATGGGATTGAATCAGCACTTATTTTGAATTTACAAGAACTTAATCTGATTGGTTTACATAACTTTGGAAGAAATAGGATATATGGGCATGGCCGAGTATTGGCCATAACAATAAATAGGAAACTGTGTGAATGTCAGGGCATCTGGTCCTCTGAGTTGACACTGCTTGGCTAACAGCTATTTTCCATCTTCATTGTCTAGACTCAAAGAAGGATAAGACTGCTTGGGGCCATTTTGATGAGAAAATGAGAGTCCAGAGGATTTGGTAACTTGCCATGTTCTGCCTAAAGCTGAACTAGAACCCGTTTTAATGACTTGAGGCTCAGTGAGCCTGTCTCTACAGTGTCTCCAAGCCCCTGGAATATCCTGAGGGCCTTGACTACCATTTTTAGGCACAAAAGCTCCTGTTGACAAGGAACACACAATCCTGTCTTTTATATCTGCTACCTTCAATTGGAGAAATGTGTAGTTAATTAAGCTATAGAAATAATTTCAAAGAACCCCTTACTGTCAGGGAAAACTTCATTCCCTTGTTTTCTTGTTTCGATTCATTCATTCCTGGGTGGATATCTATTGAGATCTAGGGACTTAGGATTCACCAGTGAATTAAGTAGAGATGTCTTTAGGGAGTTCACATTCTGTTTTGAAAAGGAACATCTCACTCCAAGAGGGAAAAATCATGGGAAAGTAATTTCTATCTTCTCTGTCACTGCTCCCCTAGGAAGGCTGATCAGATTTGAGAGGCTGGGGAGTAAGTTTGAGTCGGGAGTTTCCTTCTCTGCCTTCTCTTTTCTTTAGCACCCTGGGAGACCCTTGCTGTTGTGTGCTCGCCTGGGAGGCCGTGTCTCTGTGTTTGGGGCTGGTAGCTCGGCACACAGGGAGCCACACACTTGGCTGCAGATCCAAGCCCTGTTCTTTATTACTTTCTTGGTAATGACGCTGACAGGTTGATTCTCCATTACTCTGTGACTTTTCTTACTCAGTCCAGAAGTCAGAGAAGAACAAAGGGTGACTAACACCAGCCTATAACTTTCCTCACTCAGCCTCTTAGTATCACAGCTGGCATCAGGTAAGAGAAAAGGCTCTGCATTGATTGCTTGGTAATGAGGGGCCTTTGGGAGGACCTGGCTTCATCAGGGGAGGACGATCACTGCTGCATATGAGCAGGTGCCAAGTGCTTAGAATGTCTGATCCTGTACAGCCCTCTGGCCAAGTTCTTGCCATGCATTTGGTATAACCAAGTCAGCTTGGATGGCTGTACCTCGACTCCAGAGAGCTGCTGATTTCTCTATGCAGGACTGTCAACTGCAGGGTGCCTTTTTGTAAGGGGCTTCCTTCTGATGTGTGAGGTATAACACGCATACCACTTACTCTCCTGTGAAGTGTGTGTCTTCATGTTCTGGAGGGGTTCTCAGAGCCATCTGGTACACCTGCTTATTTACAGATGAAGAGGCTGAGCCCAGGGAGGTTAATGTTTCCAAGTTCATTCACCGTCATCTGCCTTCCCCGTCAGCCTCCTCCCCATGGCCTAGTGAGGCAGAGACAGAGTTTGAACCAGAACCTGTCTCGTTCTCTTTTCACCACATGACAAACTGTCCTCACAGAGAAACAATGCTGAAATTAGTCCTTAGAGATTATTTTGGCATCATAAAAAAGTAATCTTTAAAAGAACTGCTTCTCTTTTTTACATTTTGTTGTAAAAAGTTTAGAAAACATGTGGTGGTGCCTGTGGCTCAAAGGAGTAGAGTGCTGGCCTCATATACTGGAGGTGGTGGGTTCAAAACCAGCCCCGGCCAAAAACCACAAAAAAAAAAAAAAAAGTTTAGAAAACATGGAAAGATAAAAGAAGTAAAAATAACGCATAATCTCTTCACCTAGAGATAACCACCATATACGTGTTAATGTATATCCTTCTATCTACAATGTATCTATTGTACAGATGTATCCTTCTATCTACAATGTATCTATTGTACAGATATAAATACACACATAAAATCCATTAAAATCAGGTTGTACTACATATACTGCTTTGCAGCTATATTGTTAGATGAAAAAACATTTTTTTTCATCTAAAAATATAGTTTGGCAATATTTCACATCACTAGGTAGTATTTTTACCACATGGTTTCTGCCATTTGTGGTATACCACTGGGTGGACAGAACTACTCTGCCAGGGTTGAAGGCTTAGATTCTCTCCAGTGATCAGCTGTACTGAACATCCTTGTAGCTAAGACGTCACACACTTACTTCTAATATACACATGGGAAAAACTGAGGCTAAGGAGACATGATGACTTACCTGCCTGAGCTCCTAAAGCTGAGTTTCCTGGCCCCAGATCATGTGCTCATTTATCAGTTGCCCTCTGCCTTCCAGGACGCAGTCCAAGGGTTCCCCTTTTTGGGGGGTCCAAGGCTGCTGTGTGGTGTGTCATCCTGGTTCATTCAATTTTTTCAACAAATATTTATTAAAACTCTTCTGTGTGCCAGGTACTGGTTGTACTCCTGGGCACAGGCAGTGAGCAAAACAGATTTATCTTTGCTCTTGTGGAAACTTTATTCTTGAGAAGACAGATAACAACCAAGCTGATAAAAAGACAGTCTCAGATAGTGGTAGGTGCACTCAAAAAAGAAAGCAAGGCTGTGTACGTATTTAAGAATGATGGGGCTGGTGTTGAGGGGATGCGGGCAGGTTTTACTGGGTATGTGTGCCCATCCCTGGCTCTGAGCAGTCTGCCCCAGGCAGCCTGCACCCTGGGCTCCTCAGAGCCTGCCTTTGGAGGCTGGAGCTGTTCATGGGCAGATGCAGAGACTGGTAGGGCCTGAGGGATGTCCACATCACCCTCTTCGTGCCTGCCTTGCCCACTGCCTGGCTGGAGCAGGAGTGTGGAAGCCCAGCTCCCTTGCCTGGAGCCCAGATAGACTCAGGTCTGATTTGTGCCCAGAGCCCCTGCGGGGTCAGGCTGAGGCTGCGTCTTTGCACCAGTTCACTCTCATGTGACTGCTGCGGCTTCTCTTCTGTCCCTCCTCCGCTCTTGTTTTCCCCAGGACACATGTTCATACTCTTCACTTTCATGTGAATCCTTGCCTCGGGGTTTGCCTTTGGGGAAACTAACCCAAGGTGTGAGGATGAATAATTTAGTGGTGAGCGGAGAAGGCCACCCTGAGGAAAGGCCATCTGAGCTGAGATCCAAATGACCATGGCCCCCAGAAGAACCAGTCATGAGAAGATCGGCACAGAGCAATCCAAAGTCTGCCAGGTGGGAATGAGCCCTAAATGTGACTTCACACAGTAAGTGAGGGGATGTCTCTGAGAAGCACCTTCCACCCTCCTTCAAGGTGGGGGGCTGGCCTGTACTGATAGAATCTTTCTTACCTCCATTTGGCAGAAGCAGGAGCTGGGGGAGGCTTAATAACTTTTCCTCACCCCCATACTTTAGCATGGGTGAGACCCAAAATAGGAAAGCCCCACCTGTGAGATTATCGACTCCAAAAGTTTCGGGGCCAGCTTGTGTTTTCCTTCTGCTGCACTCGTACAGCACCCTGGTTGCTTAAGGGTTGTTTGTGATGATCAAAAATATCCAGCAATTAGGGAGTGACAACGACCCTGGGAGAATCTGGCTCCATTTCTGCGCATACCTCGTGCTGCAACCACAGAAAGGATGATAAGAGGTTGATGTAGCAATTATTTACATGTCTTGGAAACCGTCTCATTTTAAGCCTCTTGAAAAGGAGTTAATAAGGATGCCCTGAAGGCTCCCCAAGTGGAGCAGGCTCACTAAGGACATGGTTGTGAAGTTCCACACCTGTTACACTCCTCTTCTTTGTTGATTCTTTGCTAGAATGAATCGATGACCTTTCACCACTCATGCCATTGGACTTTGATTTGAATTTGTAGCAATAAAACAATGATATAAATAAAGAATGAGTCTTTATGCTATTATTTATTTAGGACTAAAAATCACATTCTTTGAATAAGACTATCCTGCATGAATTGTTAAGACATTTAAATTATATTTTTATGACAAGACTTTCTTTCTTGTTCTAGGTGCACTCAATGAGAGATAATTGGTGCAATTTCTTCTTGATTCATTTTATTCTTTGCACTTAATGCAATTTTAAAAGGAAGGTTTTAACAGAGTATTGATTATTTATGCTTAAAATCCTCCAGGTTTTTTTTCCCATTTGGTTCTCTTTCGTTTTGTCAATATTTGTGTTAAGCCATCTGCATTGATTTGAATGAGGAGATGCTCTCCAGCAACCTTTCGCAAACAAATGGCAGTGAGCCAGAGCAGAAAGGAATCTTCTGCCAACCTCTTCTTGGCTGACTTAGCCACTCAACTGACTGCTATCAGCTTTGTCCTCTTATTTTCTCTTCTTTGCAATAAAGAGAAGAATCTGTGTCCAAGAGGCAGATGCCCTCATGAATTTAACAAAAGACTAGGTCACTACATGGTCACTAGGTCCTTGCTTAGTCACCACCTAGTAGGTGTGTACTTAGGAGGTCTGCACTGTCAGCCATGTGCTGCTCGACAATTTCTGGAGTCTGTAGATGAAATACCAAATCTGTTGTTCTAAACCTCAGAAGTAAATAGGAGAGAAATTTGCCTCATCAACCTTCTGAGGTTGATTTTGGCAGGAATATGGGAGAAATGTTATATTTCCCATGGTAGTTGAGTTTTCAAATCTTCAGGGAAAAGAGGATGAAACATGTGTTTTATCAGCGGTGCAAAGCTTCTCTCTAATCTACATGTAGAAAGGTCAACTTCAAATCAAGATCCAAAGATACTGTGAGTAAGTGATGCGATTCACCAGAACACTTCTAGTTTATATCTGTTGCCCCACTGAGTTATTAATCGCACTCTGGCATTCAACAAGCATCTTTGTCTGGATAAAGTACATGGTCATCCTACCTACATGTTTGTATACATTGATATGGAAATGTGTAAAAACAATGATTATGAAAAAACTGAGTTGTCTAATAATGTGTAAATAGCACATTTGGTCAAACTGTCTGCAGATCATGATTTGAAGCCAACTTCTCTGTTGATTTCTCTGGAAATGGCAGTGTTTTGAGAGGAGATGAAGAGATGGGAGAACTCATCAGAGAACAAGACTTAGAAATACCTTCATTATTCAAATTGTGGAAAGGTTTGGTCAAAAAAAATCAACCAAATAAAACAATACCATGAAGCTCTAGCAAGTTACCATTAACATCTTTAAGTTATATGAATGGAAAGTCAGTGGAAGATGTTATAAGGAGATTCCCCACAGAAGATACACATTTTCTAACAAAGTCAGCAAGGTGGTGAGATGGACCAGAGACTAAGATCTCCTTCTAGGACACAGGTGGCTGTCAAGAGTAAATCTGGGGATGTTGCTGACCCCATTCCTGTGTTGCTTCCTGTGTACACTGCAGATGACATGCATGGCAGGCTGGAAAGATGAATGTTGACTGTTATCCCAACCTTGAACTATTAATTCCTTGGGGCATTTTGGTCCCCCATTGGAATGTGCCTTGTGCTTCTAAATGAAGAGTGGAGTTGGAGGTGTTTTCTTTTTTTTTGAGACAGAGCCTCAAGCTGTCACCCTGCATAGAGTGCTGTGGCATCACAGCTCACAGCAACCTCCAAATCCTGGGCTCAAGCAATTCTTCTGCCTCCGCCTCCCAAGTAGCTGGGACCATAGGCGCCCGCCACAACGCCCGGCCATCTTTTGGTTGCAGCTGTCATTGTTGTTTGGCGGGCCCGGGCTACATGGCTGGTGCCCTAGCCCGCCGAGCCAGGAGGTGTTTTCTTTGATGAAGAAGAAGCTGTGAGATAATTGGCAACCCTCAAGTATCAATGTGGGGGAGGGGGACCACAGAGCTCCACAGTGGAGCTCTCCCAGGCAGGATGATGTGATATAAGAAGTGACCAATCTCTCGGGTGCAGTGGATTGTTCTTTTCCCCACTATCTGCCTTATACTGTAGCTCCCTATCTAGTTGGTCTAGATGGTCTAGTTTCCCAATTGAGACCCCCCAAGCCAGCTAGTCACATCTTCACCTGCCTTTTTGAGAATATACCTAGCCCTGCAACCTTCCTTTTAGAACAGTCTTTCTCAGATGGTAATTTTGCTGACTTCAATTAGAGAGCCTCTTTTATAGAAGGGGATGAACTGAAATGCAGCAAATTCAGAATTCAGGTGTGGTGACATATGGTGTATGATTCCAATATTTTGTTTTTCTTACAAGGTGAAAAAAATCACACACATATTTTCCTGACTTCCTATCCAATTTTTTCCTTCTTTTCTTCCTCCAGTTGCCACTTCAGAGTTTTCCTGAAAGATGTATCATTTGGGGGACATATTCTTCCCTTCTTCACATTCCTGGCACATAGTGGCAGGTTTGAGGCATGAGCAGATCATAAGCCTTTCAAGTGTGAGCTGAATCACTGCCTCCAATTATTCCCACATTGTCTTCCTGTATAACCCAAACTTCCCTCCTTGGGGGCTCATTTCCTGCAGATAAGGCACCTGCACTCTGTTAATACACACATACCCTGGGCCAGGCAACCTATTAGCTTGTTTCAGCTTCTCACAATGCATTTATATGGATTTCCTCAATGAGTTAGCAAACTGACCAAGCTAAGAGGCACTTCTTTGGGGCAAGAAAGAGACAGTGGGGAAGTTTCACAGAGCAGAGAAGGGTTGCATTCAGAAATGTATATTGTGCCTGGTGTTTCTATCTGGAGGGTGGCAGAGTGAGAGACAAGGAGAAGCTGGAGTAGGGATGGCTAAGAGGCTAATGGAGCACTGGAAATGCTGCTGGTGGCAGAGGGGACCCAGGAAGTCAGAAGGTACCTAGGATTCCCAGGAACCACACTTTTCCTGGCCTGGGTCTCTGGACATTAATTTGTGTGAAATTGGTACAGGTCCTCCCAGTTCACTGATCACTTGAGAATGAGAAGGCAAGGAAGGATGTCGCAGCATTAATGTGTGACACTTACTTGTGGCTCTTTCAGAGTCTTATTTCCAATTTTGCCTGAATTTCAGATCTATAATTAGAGTCAAAAAGCAAATGTTCTGCACAGGGCATTTTGTTGACACCACCATTTTGGAGAGGAAGATTGTTTAGAGGTAAAGAATCAGTGAATCTTGCCCCATTGCTCGATGAAACATCCTGTCTCTTAAAAGCTTAAGAAATATAGCTTCTTTCTAAAAGAACTCTAGTCTCTTTGAAGGAAAAAAAAGCTCCTGTACTCTCCATCGGTGTTGCTGCACCCATTCTGGAGCTTCTGTGGCAGCTCAGGATAGGAGGTGCAAGCCGCAGTCTCCTCTTCAGCAATGTGCTGGCTGAGGGGAATTTTCACTTATTTTATGTGTGTCTTGGTTTTATATTTTTCTGATATTTTATAATATGTGACTTTCTTCTGGAGAAGGTAGATTGTATAGTGTCTTTTTCTTTCTTCACTAATTCACTTTTCAGCCTTACAAGCAAGTTTGGCTCTTATGGCAATGGAAGTGGTTAAGGAAGTTTGCAGAAAATGGTGTCCATCAAATCTAAAGAAGTGGGAACTATGAGAGGATTCTGAAATAGTTGGATGCAAAACTAAGGAACCTTACTCAGCTGTCACAGACCCTTAGGAACCCTACTCAGCTGTCACACAGACCCTGAGGAACCCTACTCAGCTGTCACAGACCCTTAGGAATTCTACTCAGTTGTCACAGATCCTGAGGAACCCTACTCAGCTATCACAGATCCTGAGGAACCCTGCTCAGCTGTCACAGACCCTGAGGAACCCTACTTAGCTGTCAAAGACCCTGGGGAACCCTACTCAGCTGTCACAGACCCCGGGGAACCCTACTCAGCTGTCACAGACCCTGAGGAACCCTACTCAGCTGTCACAGACCCTGGGGAATCCTACTCAGTTGTCACAGACCCTGGGGAATCCTACTCAGCTGTCACAGATCCTAATGAACCCTACTCAGTTGTCACAGACCCTGGGGAATCCTACTCAGCTGTCACAGACCCTGAGGAACCCTACTCAGCTTTCACAGAACCTGAGGAATCCTACTCAGCTGTCACAGACCCTGGGGAATCCTACTCAGCTGTCACAGAACCTGAGGAACCGTATTCAACTGTCACAGACCCTGACGAAACCTACTCAGCTGTCATAGACCCTGTGGAATCCTACTCAGCTGTCACAGACCCTGGGGAATCCTACTCAGCTGTCACAGAACCAAACCTTATTCAGCTGTCACAGACCCTAGGGTCAGTATCTGCATGCCAATGATTCTTTCCTTCTTGGTGAACTTGATTCTGTCAAACTCAAGATGCCACATTTAATATGAAAAGTACTATATTTTTATTCTTTTTTTTTCCACTTGCCTTTCATAAATTACTTTACTTTGTCTACAGGACAAGGACAGGCCAAGGTAATAGATAATTCATTTGACAGAACTTTTGTCCAATGAGGAGGACATATGAGATGAGAAATAGGTTGAAGATGAAGCTCATCTTCTAGACCTGTAATCACCATAGCCCATTCAGTCCTGGCCTACACGGGCTCACAACCTCTTACACCTCAATGGTACTTACATTCCAATGTTCCTCCCCATGCAAGTTTGGATCTGTTCATTTTTTCCCATAAATTTCCTCTTTAATGCTCAGATGTGGTAATTTCCATTGCGCTGTCTTCCAGTTCACTGATTTCTTCTCTGCCCCCTCTATTCTGTCACCAAATCCATCCACTGAGCCTCTTATTTCAATTATTGGATTCTTCAAATCTAAAATTTCTATTTGGCTTTTTTAATTTCTTCTTCTTAGTCACTTTTTTATTTTTTATTTATTTCAAGCATAATTTATTGTTGAAGAATTATTATCAAAGCTGTTTAAAAATCCTTGTCAGATAATCCTAACATCCCTGTCATCTTGATGTTGGCACATTTTGATGATATTTTTTCACTCAGCTTGAGATTTTCCCAGTTCTTGATATGATAAGTGATTTTCTATTGAAACCTGGATGTTTTCCTGGGGGTTTATGTGATGCTGAATCTTATTTAAACCCTCATTTTAACTGGATTATCTGACAACCACACTGGCAGGGGAAGGAGGGTATTACCTCTGTACCCCAGGTGGAGGGAGTGGTCCAAGTTTTCTACTAAGTCTTAGTTAACACCTGAGGAAAAAGGATTTCTTGTTACTGCTGTGTGGAGGTGGAGTTCCAGCTATCTGTGTAGTCTTCACTGACACTGCAGCCAGGGTGATCTTGTCAGCACTGAGTGATGGTGACAGTCCTGCCTCCACACAGTGCCTCTGACACTACCCAGGTTGAGAAAAAGACAAGTGCCTCCCCACCACCTGGTGGGGGGTATCATACAGACTCCCCACATTGTCTTCACTGAGGAGAGAGGAGGAGACAGCAGATTCCTTCTGACCAGCAAGGACAAAAGTCCTGGCTGCCTATTTATCCATTTCTCATGTCATCCTGGTGGGGTTATTGGGGTGCCTCATTACAGGCTGGTGACAATCAACATCCAGACTCTCCACTGGATTTTTGCTGCTATGGGTGAGGAAGGGGCCACAATTATTGTCTGTGGTGTTACACTAAACTAAATAGTTATTGTCTAAAAGTCTTCGATCCCAAATTTATTTATTTGTTTGTTTTAGAGAAGGAGTCTTGCTATGTCACCCAGGCTGGACTGAAGTGGCATCATCATAGGTATAAAGCCACTGCACTGCAGCCTCTCAACTCCCCAACTCCAGTGATCCTCCCACCTCAGCCTTCCCAGTAGCTAGGATTACAGGTGTGCAGGTGTGCCCCATCATGCCTGGCTATTTTTTTTAAGAGACAGAGTTTTTCTGTATTTCCCAGGCTGGTCTCAAATTCCTGGTGTTTATTGCAGCTCAATTTACAATCGCCAAAATGTGGAAACAACCTAAATGCCCACCATCCCAGGAATGGATTAACAAGCTGTGGTATATGTACACCATGGAATTCTACTCAGCCATTAAAAAAAAAAAAAAAATGGAGACTTTACATCCTTTGTATTAACCTGGATGGAAGTGGAACACATTATTCCTTAGTAAAACATCACAAGAATAGAGAAGCATGAAATCTATGTACTCAATTTTGATAGGAGGACAATTAATGACAATTGACACGGTGGGGGTGGGGAAAAGGGAAAGCAGAGAAAGAAAAAAAGGAAGGAGGGGTGGAGGAAAGGAAGAGAAGAGAAAGAGAAGGGGGTGGGTTCTTGGTGTGTGCCACACCTTTTAAGGGCAAGATACGATTATAAGAGGGACTTTACCTAACAAATGCAATCAGTGCAACCTGGTTTCTTGTACCCTCAATAAAAAAAAAAAAAAAAAGAAAGAAAGAAAAAGAAAAATGTGGTTGCAACTGTGGAAAAGCAGAAGAGACCTCTACTGCTTTATAAGCAATATAAAAGGAAGTGCACACTCAACAGATACATTTCATTGTTATAAATAGGATTAGATTCTAACTGGTTACAAGTAATGGTTTTAAGATGGACATAAAACCCTCAAGAGCTGGCAAGTTCCATAGCCACATCTGAAAGAGTTCTGATATACAAAGGTAAGGTGGTATTTTTGGAAAACCGAACGTTATACTTGCAAATTTCTGCCATTCATTCACGTCACAATCCCCAAAGCCATCTTCATTCCATCCACAAACTTTCCACAATTCTTCTCGAAGAAAGGGCATTGAGTAAGTTTGGTTTAGGTTTTTTGTTCTTTTGTAAGATAATAGCCTTCAAAAACTTGAAATTGAAAATGTTGACCCGACCATTGGGAAATATTTCCATACTACAACTTAACATTCCTAGTTTGCCATTATATTTAGTGTCTTGTAATTTTCAACATCACCTAATGAAGTCGAGGCTTTATGTACATTGTTTTATACCTGCCTAGGGAACAACTGAAATCCGAGGACGCCACACCAACCGAATGCGGGTCACTGTGACATGGCAGATGACCTGCAAACTCAAAATTGCATTTCACTTCACGCTGACAGAACTTCTTTCCAGGACCCGATCCCCCACCCCTGCACCGGCCAAACGGCTGGAGAGTGTCGATTTCACAAGGTGCCGGGCCCTGCATTCTTTGAAAAGAATCCAGCTCCTGCAGGGGCTCCCTGGTACGCGCAGGGCTCAGGGCCGCGCCCCCGGCCTTCGCGGCACCGAGTTGCCTCCCCGCGCGGTCACCGCGGCCCGGGCCGGCCTCCGATGCCCCCGACGGCCGCGTCCAATCCGCCCAGCCCAGCGTCTGTTCTGATCTCAGCCCATACCTCACCCCGCCCACCGAGGAACTTTCCAGAACCCTCCTTCTCTCTCTGGAAAGCCCAGAGTCGCCGTCCAGGAAGAAACCTTGATTCGTTTGCTGGGCGCGTACTCAGAGTCGGGGCCGCGCGAGCAGCTGGGATGCACGCGGAGGGGCCTCTCCGGTCCCGGCTCAGGAGCGCCCGGGCCCGACACCTCGTGCCGGGACCCCGTCCTCGAGGACTACCCAGGGCGGGGCAGGAAGGACAGAGAACAACGCTCCCCGCACGCCTCGTCCTCCCCTCCGGTCTTTACCTCACCAGACCCGGAGGAAGTTGCCGGAGCTAAAAATAGAAAGCAGAGCAGGGCGCGCTCACGTGCTCGCGGCCGAGAGCGGGCCAGGGGCGGGGGACGAGAGGGGCGCGGTTGGGTGAGTCACTGGTCCCGCCCCCCACCCAAGAACGCGCTGACGTCAGCCGCTTCCCCGAAGGGTGACGTAAGCGCGCCAAGGGGAGACTGCGAGGCGGTCGATAGAATGTTCAGAGTTTCTATGCCTTAAAGGGACCAGGCCTGGGACCGTGAAAGATCTGGGGAGACGATGCCACTCTCAGCCACCCGTAGATCCAGAGCCTTGTTTATACCCCTTTGTACTTAAAAGTGTTGGCTGTTGAGATGGTAATGAGAACAGGAGAGCAACTGAGCCTCGTTGGCGGCTCCGTGAAGTTGCAGCACCTCCTCCTGGAAGCCCTCTTTAGTAACCAGGTAGACGACTCAGTTGCCCTCTGATCCTGACCAAAAAGTCAGGAACAGTTTTCCTTGGCCCTGGACTCCCTAACACTTCACTTAAACAGCCTCTCAGCGTATGCTTATGCCTCTGCTGGTAGAAAAAGGCTGTGATTTAAGTATACATTTATGCAATCCATTGATTTGGTCCAGCTAGGCACATTTTTCACCATTTTTACTGTGTGAAAACTGTCATTAATCATGTAACCAGGAGCCAGTTACTTAACGTTCCTGGGTGTTCAATTCGTGGACTGGTCTCCCAAACCTCCTTCTATGCTAACATTGCCCATGGAAGCCTTTAGAGGACAGGATCCCTGTCTAACACTTGATTGTTCAGAGCTGCCACAGGGAACTAACAATTTACTGAGGTCTACTATGTGCCGGGTATTTTGGAGGTAGATGTTATTATCCCCATAGTACTGATGAGGAAGGAAATGGAGGCACAACAAGATTATGTATGTTTTCCTAGTTAACAGCTAATGGATGGCAAGAGGGAAGTCATTCCCAGGTCAGGCGGACAACAGAGTCCATGGTTTTGGTGAGAAAGGTGAGGTGTGAAATGTATGTCATATTCTGAGTATGTGAGTCCCCTAGAGTCAGCTTTCCCCCTTTTCACATTCTCTGAGTGCCTCTGAACAAGTAACCCATTCCTTGGCAGATCCCCAAAGGAAGAGGTGACAGGTCACAGAGCCCAGAGAAAGGTGAGGCAAATGAGGAGATGTCACAGGTGCTTACCCTGCATTTGTAGGACTCTGAGAATGAGTGTCCCCTTTGATTTTGTACCTTAGGCTCGTCTCTTGGCTCACCGTTGTCCCAGCCCTGTCCTGCCTATCTTTGACCCTTTGTTTCTTTCCTTTTGGCAACCAGAGAGGATGTCCTCCCTAAGGAGTCCACACCTGGCATACCAGTTGCCAGATCTGCCCAAATGCAGAAGAAATACTTTGTTTCTCTTCTATCACAATCCCCTCTCAACTGTAAAACAACAGAACATATTCTATTGGAACAGCATGTTTGTACCAAAAGCATGTTTGTTCTCAAAAGTTTTGAGCAAAATGATGGTGACTGTGTACTGGAAATGGAGCCACGTGAGTGAGCTGCTGTCACTATTATCTTCTGACAATCATTATTGGGTTTTGGCTAAGTGTCAAGCTCCATTCTCAGGCTACACATGCCAGGTGTGCCAGAAGCACCTCCCTCCCCCAGCTCACTCCTGGGAGCACTGACTATTCTCCCCTTACAGGCTCCAGTCACCATCAAGTTCTCCCCTTTGTGTCCCCCTGCTGCCACCCCTCAGACTGATAGAAGCATTACCCACTATTCTTCTTGTTCTGCCAGGTTTTCTAGTCCCTATGGCAAAACACCTCTGTGTGCTCCCAAGGAGACAGAGAAAACCTCAAGCAGCCTCAGGTGTTTTGAGGGAGGGAAGAGGTGGGGACAGTGGCTTAATCCTCTGTGCAGCGGCTGGTCACAAAGACATGCAGATTTAGACCAGTAAGCTAACTCTAGGCCAACCAGGCAAGCCCCCATTCCTGTTACTGGTAGAGATTCTTGGTCACCTGACTTCCAGACCACTTCTTTTCCATGGATTAGACACAGCCCTGTAAGACTTGGGTAGTATAGTGGGCACGAACGTGCGTGGCAAGCTGTAGTATGTCATATATATGACAGAAGGAAAGACATAATGACATGAAGTAAAAGTATAGGCGTGAAATCACAGGGAAGAGCTGGAGAACGCGATTTCTGAGGACTGCTGGTTGTTCCCACTTCCCCCTTCCTTCTCTCTTCCACCCAATTTCAAGTCAGGAGAGGAGGTTGTTCCTTCTCAAACCTAAGAATCATTTCCCAATGGAATAACACATGAAGTGGATTGCCATTTTTAAACCTCCAGTAATAGAGATCTTGTGTGTCATTTCAGGTTTTGATTTTTTATTCCCCATCATTTCACTCTAGAAGCCCCATTAAATGTCATTAAGAGCCATAAATGTAACTGGCCACTAATGTGGAAGGATTGTGATCTCCGGCAAATAGCCCCGGCAAGCAAAAGAGCAGGAATCTTGGGTCAGTTTCCAACTGTGCCAGTGACTCACTGTGTGACACAAAGGAAAGTGCTGCTTTTGTGGAGGGAGAGACACAGAGCAGTGGGACACACACACCCTGCTCCCTGACAGAGGCAGAAGGGTTTCCCAGCTTCACAGAGGCTCAGGGATCCATGGCTAAATCCAGTTCTGTAATAAGTCCTTAGCAATGGCCCTTGGGTCAGCAAGGAGTTCTGTGCCCTTGAGCTCCTACTCCAGTGGAGACACTAAGATGGTTTGGGCTGGGTTGTGGCACTTGCATGTAGTGACATCATTCTCATGGGTTAGGAATGCATCCTTATTGTTCCTAACTTCACTTTAATAACTTGCTCTAGATCTGCCCTCCAGGAATTTATTTGGAACTTTATTTTTTAGCCTCTACAGTCTACTTATGGTGCAACAAGTAGATTTGCCATTTATGTAAAATCACAAGGTTTTAAAACACAGAAATTGTGTGTAATAATCACAATAATTTGATAATATATGTTATATATAATAAATGTAACTGTAACTTGATGATAATAATTATTAATTCAGATGGCCTCCCAGCCTTCTTGTTTTCCCACACACTTTTCATCCACCCCCATCAAAATATTTATTAATGGAATGAGGAGCTGTTCATGGTTATAACTCTGCACAAAAGCTTATATTAAACAGATTCAGTGTCCTCTAAGGTCAAAATGCGTAAGGTGCTTGTCTTAGACAATTTGGGCTGCTTTAACAAAATACCATAGACTGGGTGGAGTAAACAAGACTTATTTCTCCCAGTTCTGGAGCCTGGGGAGTTCCAGATCAAGGTCCCAGCAGATTCAGTGTCTGGAGAGAGCCAGCTTCTTGGGTTTCAAATAGCCACCTTCTGGCTGTGTCATCACATGGCCTTTCTTTGATGTGTGCCCACAGAGAGAGAGAGCCCTCCTGTCTCTCCTTCTTCTTGTAAGGGCACTAATTCCATCATGAGGGCACCATCCTCATGACTTAATGTAAACCTAATTAAGAGCCCCACCTCTAAATACCATCACACTGGGGGTTAGGGCTTCAACATATGACATTGTGGGTGACACGAACATTCAGCTCCTAACACTGCTCAACAAATACTGGATGGATGGGTGGGCATATAGAATAAAAAAAGAGAAACCTATAACTGGATAGAAACCACATAGAGACATACAGTCATGCGCAGCATCGTAATGTTTCAGTCAAAGATGGACTACATATATGAAAGGGGTTCTCTAAGATTATAATGAAGCTCAAAAATTACTAGCCTCTAGTGACTTCATAATGGTAATGTAGTTACACAATACATTACCTTTTCTATGTTTAGATGTGTTTAGATACACAAATATTTACCATTGTGTTCCAGCTGCCTACGGTATGCAGTACAGTCAAGTGCTGTACAGGAGCTACAGGTTCACTATACCGTGCAGCCTAGGTGTGTAGGAGGCTGTACCATCTAGGTTTGTGTAAGTGCACTCTATGATGTTCACACAACAACAGAATCGCCTAAGGATGCATTTCTCAGAACACATTCCTAACTTTAAGTGACTCATGACTGTATATGATGTCCTAGAAAAGGCAAAACTATGAAGAGATCAGAAGTTGTCATGGTTTAGTGGAAAGAAGGGATGAATAAGTAGAGAGCACAGAGGATTTTTAGAGCAGTAAAACTACTCTGTATACCATAATTGTGCTTACATGTTATTAAAAATTTGCCCAAGCTCATAGAATGTATAACACCAAGAGTGAAACCCAAGGTAAATAGATTTCTGGTGATAATGATGTATTAATCAGGTTCATTGACTGCAACAAATCTACCCCTTTGGGGGATATTGATAATGGGGTGCTTTGGAAATGTAATGAGGGGGGATATGGGAAATCACTGATCTTGCCTCTCAACTTTGCTGCGAATATAAAACTGCTCTACAAAATAGTTTATTTTTTTTAAAAACCCAGGTAAGGAGGTAACACTTTTCTGTAGAGCTCATTCTACTGGGGAGTCACGCAGTCTTGGGCTGGCTTCTGAGTCCCACCACCAACCCACTCTGTAACCTTGAGAGAATTATTTAACCCCTCTAATTTCAATTTCTCTTACTCCACAAAGATTTCAACACCTTCCCCAGAGCATTTTGAGTATTCAATGCAATACCATATTGTAAAGAGTCTAACCCAGCACCTGAGATATACAGTTCTCCCC
Organism: Arctocebus calabarensis; assembly: GCA_963573935.1. Taxonomy (NCBI): domain Eukaryota; kingdom Metazoa; phylum Chordata; class Mammalia; order Primates; family Lorisidae; genus Arctocebus; species Arctocebus calabarensis. The sequence goes on from CAUYON010046125.1 coordinate 44,160, forward strand.
TAATTTCTCTCTAATTGTTAGTATTATATTGATTATTATATACTCTGTTGGCCACTAATTTTAAATCAGTTTAGTGGAAGAAAACTGTCTTGGGCAAAAGCATCTCCTCCGAGGAAGGGAATCTGTGGAGGTGGGTATGGGAAGCCTGTGTGTCATGCTCACCCAGACACGCTGGTCACAGAAGGCCAGAGTGCAGCCCCGGGTCAGTGTCAAGCCCCCCACTCAGCTTTCTCCTGTGAAAAGGTCAGGATGATGGAAGGCTGTCATATTTAGATGATGGCTCGCAGGGAAGCCTTGGTGGGTTAGTCACCTATGATATGACATCATATTGCCACTCAATATAGTAACAGCTGTTGGTTGCTTTGGGGTGAAGGGGTGGGGTCAGCTTTAGTTGACCAACCATGCCTTGAGGATAAATTGGAAGGGATCAGATGAAGCTGCATAACAAGAAGACCAATCCTCCTCTACATAGGATTCTCCACAGTTTCCTAAGGATTTTCAGACCCTCATCCCAAAGTGTGAGTCTTGACTTTTCCTTGTCTTTGGGGCCAAGCAAGAAAAATGTCACAGTAGAAAGTTATTTGGTCGGAAAGTCTCCAGCTGGGAGTTATCCACTGTGGCCATGCTGGGTGGGTGCCATCCTGAAGAGGGGTGGCAAATGGAGAAGTTCAGTGCACGTGGCACCAACTGAGTGGGCTGAGGAATGGAGATTGAAGAGGCCTCGACTTAGGGGGCTACCGAATGGCCAGTTTGGATTAGGCTTTTACCTACCCCTCCACAGGTTACATAACAATGGTGGGACCATATCGGCACCTCACTGAGGCAATGGTTTCATCTCAGTCTCATCCTAGACGATCTGTGGTTTGAGAATACCACTGCTGAACGCTGCAGTCAATCTGGGATATTGATTACTCATCTTATGCTGCAAAAGCCACGGGATTTGGCTAACCCCTTTCCTCCAATGTGTTTTCCTTCTTGACATCTCTATGTCTTCTGGGACCCTAGTGCTTTGGGAACAGAATGCTTCGTATCAGGAGTGTAAGGTGACCAGGTGAACTGGATGTAGGCTGGATATAAGGAGAGCTGACTCTTCCTGTGTCTAAACTGGAGGAAGTCCAAGTGAGGAAGTAAAGAGGTTAAAGAGGAAAAGCCCTCTGCTGGGAGGTCAGGAGCTCTTGTGCGTGACCTTGGGCAAGCCCTGTCTCTCTTTAGATTTTGGTTACTCCCCGATCTGTAAAAATGTGTGTACCCCTGGGGCCTTCCAACCCGACTGGTACTCTCCAGTCCTTTAAGTGTGGATCTGCTGTTCTGTTGTTGGCAGAGTAGCAAGGACACGAGTTTAAGTGACTCTGGCACTTGCTATGTGACCTGGGACAAAGACACCCCTTCTCAGTTTTCCCGTTTATAAAATATGGGTTATTACGAGACATCCATGAAATAATGTACCTGAGAGCCTTTTCTGAGACACGGTGTGGATGTATTTAAGGGACACCTTGAGTTTGGACAGAGAAGGTCAGGTGAGGCAGACTGAGAGGGACTGGCAGGTTGAACTGTCACCAGGGTCATGATCAGCCGGGCAGAGGGAACCTGCAGTCCTGTCCTGCTTGGTTGCTGTTTCTTCCCCAGCCACTGAGGGCGGGGAAACAATCAAGAGTTTACAAATGATGCTAAAAGGAGCCCAAGAAAGTGGCTGTAAGCTCTGTCTGGGGAGTCACATTGTGGGAGCAAAGACGGTGGTGGGGTAGGAGCACATTCAGCATCTGAGTCCCCCTGTCAATTTGTGGCTTCCTAGATCCTACTCGTGCCAGGGACCATGCACCTCCTGGCTGCCTGACTTCACACTTTCCAAAGGCAAAAATGCCTGATTGGGGAACCCTGGAAATAAGAGATCATGACTGAATAGTGACCAGAATGACCTGTCTCATCCCTGGGGTTGGCAGGGGGAAGGGGGAGAGGGATGAGAAATTACAGATTTTCTACAGAAACTCTCCAAATTCCTGTTTCTTCTTCACATAAATAGATTAACCTAAGGTTAGTGATTGTACTTCAACTATTCCTTTCATGTTGCAGGGAAGACAAAACTGGCCACTCCTTTGAAGCTGTTCTTTGAGCCATAAGCATAATTTCTCTTCCCTCCCACCGAAACGGTTTTTTCTTTCTGTTTTTGAAGCCCCAGGCACTGGGGTGTTTAGAGGTTGGCAGGAGGTGCTGCTGCCATAGGAGCGGCATGCTGTCCTCCTGCTGACTCATCTGACATTAACATAATTGTGTTTCAGGAGTCAAAGTGATTTTCAAACTATGAGTAATGCACGATATTAGAGAGAATGTTTACAAGGCAGCGGGCATTTTAGCACACTGAAGTAACCAGCTGCTGCTAACAGCTGAAATGACTGAAGGAATACGAAAATGCTGTCAGGGAAAACAACCTTCCTCTCTCACAGCTCTGTTTCTGTGTACTTTTTAGAAGTTAGGAAAGGCAGGTGAACGCCGGACTCCCTGAGGACCATTACAGATCAATCACTGTCGTCTGAATACCTTGATGTCTGACCTTTTTAGAGGAAAAAATTAATGTGATAGCCTTATTTTTCATTTACACAACTCTAGGGAAAGATGAGTTTAAAGATTTCAGGAGATTGTTTTTTATAATATTACCAGGATTGATAATTATAATCATAATCTAGAGTTGTGCAAAGAATGTGCTGCTGCTTCTAAGGCAGGAACAAGGACACCTCATTTCCCCCAATTTTAAACACGGGCGGTAGAAGCCTGGGGGGAAGGGGAGTTGAAAAATGCCTTCTTAAAGCTCCTTTGTCTAATTATTAAGGAAAGTTTTGAGAGCCAGTGTGTGCAGGGTGCTAAGTATTTAGACCTCAGGAGAGAAAAGTCAGGCTCCAGTCTTCAGAACTGAGTGTGGTTTCCTTGCCTCCATTTACTCATCTCTCAATGGGAACATTAGTAACAGTTGCTCTGCCTACCTCGGGGGAAGAGCCTGGAGGTCTGGGAGGGGAGGAACCGGGTCTGCCCATCACTGAGTCCCAGTGTCTAATTTAGAGGCTGTGCATAGTAGGTAGAGGAGGTGCTCAGGAAGTATTTACACAATTAGTGAATGAGGTAAGAGCTATGAGGACCAGAGAGCTCTGTTCTTCTGTTCAGTTGGTCTTCTTTAAGGGGGCCAGGCTTGGAGATGCCTCTACCCAAGGCATTAGTGTTAATAAAAAAAGCAGTGCTCTTATCCTTGGGAACTAACTGCTCAGATCAGATGAAAGTAGAACACTCAACTCTGGAACACTCCTTTAGAAGAAACTCATTTAAAAACATGGCAGTGGGGGCAGCACCTGTGGCTCATCAAGTAGGGCACCGCCCCATATACCGAAGGTGGCAGGTTCAATCCTAGCCTCTGCTGAACTGCAAAACGGAAAAATAGCTGGGCATTGTGGTGGGCGCCTGTAGTCACAGCTACTTGGGAGGCTGAGGCAAGAGAATCGCCTAAGCCCGGGAGTTGGAGGTTGCTGTGAGCTGTGTGGAGCCATGGAACTCTACCAAGGGCGAAAAAGTGAGACTCTGTCTCTACCAAAAAATAAAAAAATTTAAAAAAAGGCAGTAATTTTAATTAACTTATAGATTGGAGGTAAATCAGAAGAACTGTCAGACTTAACTTCACTCACCCTGGTCCTTGATGTGAAATTACCAATGCGTGTGTAATAACAAGAAAGTGAAGTGTGTCTAGGCATTGTGATGGCAGGTGAAGGAGAAGTAGTTGGGCTGGATAAACCCTTAAAAAACAACTTCCACTCTCAGATACACATTTAAAGATATAATTTGAAAAATAAATAATGGTATAAAAGAAAAGGAGAAATAATGAAAAATCAATTCTGCCATTTTTTTTCTGGGAAAAACATTCTCTCTCTCTATTTTTTTTTTTTTTTTTTTAGCAGAGTCTTACTCTATCACCCTACGTAGAGTGCTGTGGTGTCAGAGCCCATAACAATCTCAAACTCTTGGGCTCAAGTGATCCTCTTGCCTCAGACTTCCTGAGTAGCTGGGACTACAACTGTTACCACCATGTCTGGCTAGTTTTTCTATTTTTAGTAGAGACAGGCTCTCATTCTTGTCCACGCTGCTCCCAAACTCCTGAGTTGTAACAATCCTCCCGCCTCAGGCTCCCCAAGTTCGTGGATTACTGGTGTGAGCCACTGTGCCCGGCCCATTTACTTAATTTTATATGTGAAGACATATTTCTAAATTTTGATGAGGGCTTGTAAGTATAGCCATAGCTTCTTACGAAACCCTTCTCTCTGCAACAGGTGACTCTGTTTCTTGTTCTTTCTTTCCAGGTGTTGGCTTCTCTGTCTTCGTCTCCCTTTTCTCTTTTACCCCTTCCCTCCATCCCTAGGTTACCTCTTCCCCCCATTCCTGTTCTGGTGCTGCTTTCCTTGGCAAGCACACCTTCTTACCTCATAAGCTTTGGTGAGGCAACTAGCAAGGTGTCATTCATGTGGAGAGTGGTCAATACATTTTTTTATGTAAAAAGTCATGAACCAGTTATGTGTTCACTTCATAAATTGATGCTTATTGTTGAGCTACTAAGCTTAATTATATGCATGAAAATATTCCTGTTCACTTAAGAACGTATTTGATAAAGCAGTAAAACTTAATTTTATGAAATCTCATCCCTTGAGTACATGTCTTTTGCATGTTCCAAAATTGCATTGTGGAAAGAGGAGGACCTTTAGAGAAAAACATATATTGAAGCTACTGGCCTACCCTCAACTAAGAAACTCAGGTGTGTTTTTGTGGACTGCTGACATTGATGGAGTTCTTCTCCCTGGGCTCACGAATAATACTGTAGGCTTACTTCAACCAGTAAATGTAAGGCAGTACATCCATGGCCTATTAATCCAAAATGGTTGTTAAAGAGAGTCAGGGACTGTAGTCCCACACCCAACATCTGAGGGTAATGCCATAAAGAAAATTTAGCGTGCCCTCCAAGTGCCTGTCTCTTGGTATTTCTGTCCTAGGCAGACTCTCCCATAGGATCAATCCAGACTGAGGGCATTGGCGAAGGTTTGAACCTCCACTACACTCTCGATCTTGAGGCTGTTGTCCAAAGCAGTTGTAATTTCCTCTACCCCATAGTTCTGCAGATACATTAATGTTTATTGGACCAGGCATCCTAATCTGGTTTTGGATGACTATTGTATAAGGCATCTCAAGTAAAAAGTCTCCTCACTTTTGATCTTGGTTTATTTATTTTATAAATACTTACAAATAATTTGACATTAATCTAATATCATTATTAAGTTAGTAGGTTGATGAAGGTCCAAATGTTTAACATACATTCTAAAATGTCAGCTGTTGGAGACTTTACATCTTTTGTATTAACCCCGATGGAGGTGGGACACATTCTTAGTAAAGCATCACAAGACTGGAGAAGCAAGAATCCAATGTACTCAATTCTAATATGAAGGCAGTAGATGAGCTAATACAAGAGGTGGGGTAGGGAAATGAGGGAGCAGGGAGAGGGGAGGGGGGAGGAGAATGGGGAGGTCACAGGTGCATGGCACACCTCTTGGGAACAGGACACAGTTATAGGAGGGACTTTATCTAACAATGAAGTCAGTGTAAACTAATTCATTGTACCCTCAATGAATCCCAAACAATAAAAATAAATAAATAAATAAATATGCCTGCTGCTTAGAACCCTCATAGAATAAACTCAATATAATTTTTCTTCATAGTATCTCTTTCTTTATTGCTTCCCCCTTTCTTCCTCCTCTTCCTTTTTTCCATTCTCCCCTCTATCTTTCCTTCCCTCCTGCCTTCCTTCTTTTCTCTTAGTTTTCCTGTGTTTCATTTGTCTGTTAGTTGTTCGTGGTAGATATCTTTCTAAAAAGTGCACCTTAAGGGAGATAAGGGAAACCAATTAAGGCACCTAGGACTAGGTAGAGAGACTTTTTATCATATGCACCTTCTAAGTGTTTGGATTTTTAATCAAGGCATATCCTGGGATGCCAAAAAATTGTGCACATTGTAAGAGATCTTGTTGGAAGTAAAATTAATAATTTCCAAAAAGTGTACCAACTGTAGGTAAAAGAAATATGTGTAGCATGTCTAAGTATACTTGACCAGTAACAATACCTTCAATTCAACCTTGAAAAGTAATATGTAGATAACAGCTCTTAAAATGTGCATATGTTTTTTGGCACCCCCTGTATATATTTTTTCCCAATAAAAAGTTAGCCAAGACAGTAGTTTGCACCCTTCTTGTTTTTATTTTTAAAGTATTTTATTTTTTTCTCTATTATAATACCAGCCTTCCTAGAGTAAAACATAGGAATAGCTTCCCGAGGGAAATGGGGAGAAGGAAAAGGAGAGATTTAAAAGAAGCTGAATGTCTTAGTGTCTGCAGTGGAGAAGGGGTTAGCATAACAGGATCATGAAATTTTCTTGGCCTTTTTGTAAACTCAAAATGTAAACATCTTCCCACATGACTAAGTATTCTTCTTCAACACAAGTTTTAAAGGTTGTACAGGAGTCCTAAGTTAGTTTAATAACTTTATTGTGTTAAACATTTGGGTAATAAACACTTGATTCTTCAATATTGCAAATAGTACTGCATAATAATTTCAGTTACTCTGTGCATAACAACTTTTAGTTAAAGTGTATTTTCTCCAAGGAGAATAAATATATTCCTCAAAATTAAATAATCACAGAGTATACACATCATAGCGCCTTTGATATGTGTTACTCTTGATGTAATTTCAATTTTAATCTTTGTAAACACAAAGAAATCTTCCCCATGTTTGTTGACAAGTTTTATTTTCTGTTTTGGAATTTTCTGCTCAGCGTCTTCTCCTGTATATCTGTTGGAAACTGAATAGCTGCAATAATTTGACATCTCCTTGTCTATTTTTTATATTAATAATCATTCTCTTGCATGATATTTGCATTTGAATGTTAGTTATATTGATATATTTTTTGACACATAGAAGTTTTAAGATTTAAACTAATTAAATCTATCCATTTGATTTTTTTCTAAAGAATGACCTTTTTCCATATAGAACTTTGACAATTATTTCATATTTCCTTCTAATACAAAAGCCCTTTAAAGATAAAATTTACACATTTTGCAGAATTGCAAGAAATGTAAATATCTTAAATGGATCATTCAATGAGTTTTGACAAATGACAAATGCATGTAGCTATCAAGATACAGAAATTTAGAGGGTATGGGTTTCTTTTTCAGGTGATGGTCGCACATATCTATGAATATATTTTAAAACATAGAATAAATTACCATCACCCCCGGAATGTGCCTTATGTTTTTTCCCAGTCAATCTTCCCTCCCACTGTACCCAGAGGCGATCATGGTTTTTAATTTTTTCACCATAGATTAGTTTTGCCTGTTTCGGACCTATATGAACGGAGTCACGGCATGAACTCTTGTTTAAGTTTTCTTTCTTTCAGCGTAATGTGTTTGAAATTCATTCATACTGGTGTACTCAGGGAATTTGTATCTTTTTGTTGCTAAAAGTAAGTTTTCATTATAGTATGTTCTATATGATAGCTTGTTTATTCATTACTCTATTAAGAAACAACTTGGGCTATTCCCGGTTTAAGGTCATCATGAATAAAGATTTATCATTCTTATAAATGTCCTTTTATACAAAAATGCTTGCTTTCATTTTTCTTGGGTAAATATCTAGGGGTGGAATTACGGGGGCATAGGATAAATGCATGTTTACTTTTATAAGAAACTGTCAGTTTTTTACCAAAGTGATTGTATCATTTTATATTCTGAGCAACAATGCACAAGAATTCAAGTTGCTCCATGAACATTTGGTGCTGTTATTTTTTATTTTAGCCATTCTGTTGTGTGCACGGTGGTAGTTTATTGTAATTTTAGTTTGCATTTCCTTCATAATTAAAGTTATTAAACTTTTTTATGTGCTTCTAGTTTTTCTTTAGTTTTATTTTAATGTTTATGTATTTTACATTGAACTGCATCTCTATATTCATCTAAAGTTATTTTGATTATGATTTGAGGTAAGTCTCTAAGTTAATTTTGTCTAAATAATCAATTAACGCAGCCCAATTTATTAAATAATAATTTTATTCTCTACTGATTTGTGATCCTTTCTTTACCATAGAATAAATTTTTATATATAATATGGTCTTAGAATATCCATTCTGTGCCATTGATTTGTACATTTGTGTATTTGTTCTCTTGTCATTTCCACACCATTTTACTGCCACTTGCTTTTAAAATGACTTAGGAGTTAGTAGGGACACTGTCTTATCATTCCTTTTCATGTTAAACATTTTCTTTGCTGTTCATAACTAACTATCCTTTCAGTGAACATTAAAATGATTCCACGAAATTCTGAAAAGAATCTTACTGAGATTTTTATTAAAATTATCTTGAGTATACAAATTAATTTGCAAAACACTGATACCATTGCCATAAAACTTAGTATACAAATCTTCTATATTTCTCACTAGCATTTTATAGATTTTTAATACGGGTCCTTCACATTCTCATTAAAGCCATTCCAAGGCATTTCATAGAGATTCCCAATGTCACCACTGTTGATTTTTGCTATTGTAATTTTATCTTTTTAAAATAACATTTTCTAACTGAATAGTATTTCCATATAGAAAATCTTTTAATGTATAGGAAATTTCTATGTAAAATTTCTACATAGAAAATTTCCATATACAATTTCTACCTAGAAAATTTCTATATAAAATTTTTTCTACACAGAAAATTTCTGTATAGAAAAGCTACTGACTTTTGTCTTTCTTTTTCATATTTAACAGGGTTTTTTTTCAATTCATATATCAATTCTAATAATTTTTCGTCAAATAGTTCTTCTTAGGTTCCAGGAATGTAATTATATCATCTACAAATAATTACAAATATGTTTAGTCTTTTCCAATGTTTATGCATCTTTTTTTATAAGTGCCCTAGTTCATTGGTTAGAACTTCCAGATCAAAATTAAATGAAAATGGCAAAAAGCCGTAATCTGCTTTATTCCTAATTTTAACAATATTGTTTTAGTATTTCAGTTTTAGAAATGATCTTCTCCTTATGTTAAGAAGAAGTTTTTAAATTTGTAATTGTTTTTTGAATAAGGACTAGCTGTTGGATTTTAATGTTTTTTCTGTGTCTACTTAGAAACTTATTTGGATTTTCTTTTTTAACCTGTGGATATGATATATAACACTATTGGATTTTTAAAATATTAAAACATAAAATCTTTCATTCTAGGTTAAACCCTATTGGGGTATTCTTTTGATACTCTCTGTGTTTGATTTTTCTTTTCTATGCTCATAATTTAGATAGGTTTATAATTTTTTTTGAGCTGTCTTTTTCGGGGGTTACCTTCAGATTGTCTCTGTAAACTAAATTAGATAAGCTTTCCATACTTTTCAATGTTTTGAAATTGTTGAAATGTGGTGATTAGCTGTTCCTTAAAATTTGCAAGCTTTTTCCAAATAAAGTTTTCTAGGCCTAGGCACCTTTTTTCTAGAAGGAAATCTTTCCCTGTTTTCTTTTTTAATTTCTTCAGCTGTGATTGGTATATTTAGGTTTTATACTTCTAATTTTGGTAATGTATATATTTCTAGAATAATATCCATTTCATCTGAGTTTTTAAATTTATAACATAATTTTGTATTATCTTATTTTTAAAATATCTTGTCTGGTGGTGCTGAATTCCCCATTTTTATTTCTAATTTTATTATTTATAGTATTTTTTTCTTCTTTAATTCCTCTAAACATTTGTCTATTTTATCACTTTAAAAAAAAAAAAAAAAGATAGTCCGTAATTAATTCTATACGTTTTCCTGTATTCTCATTTATTTAGTTTGGGTTCTGCCTTTATTCTTTTCTTTCTTCTGATTTCTCAGGGATCTTATTGGCATTGTTGTTTTTATAAGTCTTTGGGTTGAATACTTTTGTTTTTCTTTTCCTTGAAAATAATTAAAACAAATAAGACTATAAGCTCATCTTTCAGTACAGCTTTGATAACATTTCATAACTTTTGATACAATATGCTCTTATTATCATTATCTTCTAACTGCTGTTCTTATACTATAATTTTTGTTTTGTTAATTTTTGTTCTGTCCCTTTTGGTTTTTTTTAAGACAAGTTCTTGTTCTGTTGTCCAGATTAGAGGGCTTTGGCGACATGGTAGCTCATTACAACCTCAAATTCCTGGGCTCAAGAGATTTATCCTGCCTCAGTCTCCCGAGTAGCAAGTAGTTGAGACTACGAGCCCAACTAATGTTTCTATTTCTTTAGAGATGGGGTCTCACTCTTGCTCAGGCTGGTCTCTAACTCCTGGGCTCAAGTGATCCTTTCTCTTGAGCCTCCCAGAGTGCTAGGATGACAAGGGTCGCCACTGCACCGGGCCTTGTTCTGTCCTTATGCTTTAGTTATTTTTGTTTTAATTTCTATTATTAATAGCTAGTTGGATTGCCCAGTGATCAAAGAAGTGAGCTTACTTAATTTCTGTTTCTAGATCTTGAATTTTTGATTAGATTAATTGCAAATACTTTCTCCTATTTTATAATATCTTTTCATTTTATTTATATTGTCTTTGTTCTACATGAGCTTTTTGTCCTAATGTGGTAAAATATGTGCCTCTCATTATTTGTATGTTTGTATCTTATATGAAAAAAAACCTGTCCCTAATTGGTGATAACAAATATATCTTCCCATATTTTCTTCTCAAGGTGCAGTTTTACTTTTCACATTTAGTTCTTTAATCTTGTCGGTGTGAATTGGAATCTAATTTCACTTTCTCCCTCGTGATAACCATGTGTTCCAGTCCCGCAATCTTCCCCCCATTGCTTTTTGATGCTATTTCAGTCGTGTGTAGAGTTTCCTTGTGTGTATAAGTTATTCTGGGGCTTTTGTTCTGTTCCACTCTTCTATGTTTATCTCCTGTGCCACTACCACCATAATCTTTTTAATAAATCTAAATATCAAATAAGACAAATCCTGCCACCTTCTCTTCTTTTTTTTCAAAATTGTTTTGGTTGTTTTGGCCCTTTCACATGAGTTTTTAAAATTAGCTTGTTAAGAATTAACAAACACACATTGAGACATTTTTAATATTAAAATTTCACCAAATCTATAGAAATGGTTAACATTTTTTTGTTAGGGACTACTCATCAATAAACATGATAATTATCTCCTTTTATTTAGGTCTTCCTTTTCAATATTTTCATAGGTTTCTTCATAGAGGTCTTGCCCACCTTTAATGAATTTATCTTAAGGTGCCACATAATTTCTGTTATTATGAATAGGATTATTTTTTCTATTATATTTTCTAATTAGTTATTATTATTAGGAATTCTATTTATTTTTCAATGATTTTTGTATCTGGCAACTTTGCTGGGTACTTTTTAGTTCTAAGAGTTTCTCTGTGAATTTTCTGAAGTTCTTTATGCAGACAGTCACATTTTCTGCAATCAAGAACAGTTTCTAATCTCTCTCTCTCTTCCCCTGTTCCTTTATATTGAATCAGATAAGAGTTTTGTGTCAGTACAATGCTGAATTGAGGCTTATAACTGGTATCCTTAAGTTATTCCTGATTTAATGGAAGTGTCTCTAAAACAACACCAGTAAGTATATTATTTGCTTGTGGAGTTTTGATAAATGACCTTTGTCAAGTAAAGAAAGCTGCCTTCTATACCTAGTTTGCTAAGATATTTTTAACCACAAATGAATGCTGCATTCTGTCAAATGTCCTTTCTACCTCCATGGAGATGATACTGAAAGGATGAAATATAAAAGAAAAGTTTTTCTTTTTAATCTGGTTAAAAGGTTTTCAAATCTTAAATTATACCTTCATTCTTGAGATTAAATCCCACTTGGTCATGATTTTTGTTTTAAGATTTTGCATCTAAATAAAAAATAAGATGAAGTTATAATTTTCTTTACTTGTACTCTCCTTGTCTGACTTTATTATCTCAAAGTATGAGTCATAATCCTCTTCCTTTTTCCTCTCTCATCTTCTGAAACAGTTTTTGTTTTTTAAAGCAGGGTTTAACTATTTTTTGAAGATCAATTTAAATCATTTGGGCCTATATCTTTGGAGGTGGAAGAACTTTTGATTAATAATCTAATTTTCTTTAATGGCTAAGACTTTATTCTGGTTTCATCTGAATAAATTACCAAGTTTGAATTTTTTGTCTTGAAAATTATCCTTTTCATCTAAGTTTCCATATATATTGGGATAAAGTTAACAGTAAATTTTTACATATTTTTAAATCTCCATGGCATCTATTTCTAACCTTTTTTATTCTTACTTTTCTATTTGTGTTTTTCTCTTTTTTCTTGATTGGTTATACTCAGAGTTTATGTTTTTCTTCAAGTTCAGAAAATCAACATTTTGTTTTATTCATTCTCCCTAAATATAATCTTTTCTTATTTTCGTATGTTATTTTCTTATTTCTAGTTTAGGTTTCTTTGTTGTTCTTTGCCTAGTTTCATAAGTTGAATATTTTATTCATTTACTGTCCTATTTTTGTTTGACTTTCATTTTATTTTTAATGCATACATATTTTTTAAATAGAACTTTCATTGCCAACATGACCATAACAAGGGCCTCAGCACATTTTATCTGCACACTGAACCTTGTTCCCCATCTTAGTTTTGTTCTGGGGTTGTAGCTTTGCTAATATAAAAGTACTTTTTTATAATCAGGTAATTACATGTATCAAAATAAAATATTTAGTAGTTCTTTAAATGACAGTCTGTGGTTGGTAAACACTCTTGGTCTTCAGATACCTGATATGTCTTTATTTTTCAGGGTATAGAATTCTAGATTGACAATTATTTTTCCCTCTGTACTTTGAGCAGAGAGAAATTACTGTTATTATCTTCTAGAATCTATTGTCTGAGAAGGCTTCTATCAAACTAATTTTCATTCTTTCACAGATAGATAATCCATCTGTATCTCTTTAACCTTTTTAAAAAATTGATGAAGTTATATATGCTTAACAGTATACAACATGATGTTTTAAAGTAAAAATGCATCATGGAATGACTAAAATCTAGCTAATTAGCATAGACATTTACTACACATAATTTTTGTGCTGAGAATATTTAATATCCACTCTCAGTATTTTTTAAGAATACAACGTATTATTAACTATAGTCACCATGTTGTACAATAGCTCTCTTAAACTTATTCCTCTTACCGAACTGAAATTTTGAATCCTTTGGCCAAAATCTCCCCAACTTCTTAACTCCTCAAACATGCCAACTCCTGGTAACCACTATTCTGCTCTCTACTTCTATGAGACACCAACATTTTTACCTCCCACATGTGAGTGAGATTATGTGATATTTGTCTTTCTATGCCTGATTTATTTCACTTAACATAATATCTTCCAGGATCATCCATCTCGTGGCATATGGCAGGATTTCTTTCTTGTTAAAGCCTGAAGAGCATTCCATTGTGCATCTATACCACATTTTCTCTATTTACATATCCATTGATATATACTTAAGTTAATTCCATATCTTGGCTATCGTGAATAATGCTGCAGTGAATATGGGAGTGTGATATCTCTTCAACATACTGATTCCATTACCTTTCAATATATACCCAATAGTGGAATTTCTGGGTCATCTGACAATTCTATTTTTAATTTTTTGAGGAACCTCCATACTGTTTTCCATAATAGCTGTATTAATTTGCTTTCCCACCAACAATTTGCAAGGGTTTTGTTTTCTCTCCATCCTTACCAACATTATTATCTTTTGTCTTGTTGATAATAGCCATTCTGACAGGTGTGAAGTGACCCCTTAACTGGGGATTATTTCTTTATCCTTAGTGTCCTGCAATTTTGCTACAATGTCGTTAAGTATAAATTTATTCTTATTTCTATGCTTGGCATGCAAATGTACATTTAATATCAAGTTTTCAATTCTAGAAAATGTTCAACTATTATCTCTTTACATATTGCTTCACTGTCATTCCTTACTTTCTCTTCTTCCAGAATTACTAGATGAGTATTGGTATCTATTCATTGATCTTCCATGTCTCTTAATATTTTGTCTCTTTGTCTATATTCTGGGTATGTTCCTCAGCACTCTTTTCCACTTCACTAACGTGTTCTTCAATTTTATCCAGCCCAGGGATTTTCTTATCTAGTTTTGTTTGTTTGTTTGTTTTTTGACATAGAGTCTTGCTCTGTTGTATGGGCTAGCGTACAGTGGCATCACCATAGCTCATAGCAACCTCAAATTCCTAGACTCAAGCAATCCTCCTGAATAGATGAGACTACAGGGATGTGCCACCATTCCTGGCTAATTTTTTATTTTTTGTAGAAACAGGGTCTTGCTATTGCCCAGGCTTGTATTGAACTCCTGGCCTCAAATGACCCCCCCTCCTTAGCCTTCCAATCATCTAGTTTTTTTTTAATTTTAATGTTTATATTATTAATTTCTGAGATTTTTAGTTGGCTTTTTTCCTTGCCACCTGGTATTATTTCTATTTTATTAATACATTTTTATCCATCTGTTTTGGTACCTCAGGTATAATTATTAAGCTAAATTCTTTGTTAGGCTGACTTGTAAAATTCTACCCTAGATTGAAATGATTATTGACTTTGTTGACATTCTTAGCATTAGATTTCTTCATGGATTTTGGAATTTGGGTTTGCAGGTTCATTTCAAGTAGAAGTCATGTTTGTTTTGTTTTTGTTTTCTTTCTGTCTCCCTTGCTGTGCTCAGCTCTTCCCACTATTGCAGTGGTCCCACCGAGCCCTCCAGCTGCCCAACGTAGAACCAGACTTCTGATAGTATTTCAGGGTGATTGCTGCATGGTCATAATAGGGTCACAGCAGACTCCAGTGACTAGCTCATTCCCAACCACCAAGCTGTGGGGTTCAACTCTCTGCAGCAATTTTTTGAGCCCTCAGGCAACTCTCTGCAGTAATTTTTTCAGCCTTCCTTTCCAGGCTTGGGAAATTCAATTCATTATGCCTCCCCAATCATAAAACCATAAGCTCTACAAGGAAAGGCACTACAGATCAACACTGTATCCCGACAGCATAAGATAGTGCCAACATGTGGTATACGTGAATGAGTGAATGATGGCTAACATATCAAAAACTGAAGGAATGAAGCTTTCAAGGTTTTTTGTTTTTTTTTTTTGAGACAGAGCTTCAATCTGTCACCCAGGTAGAGCATCACAGCTCATAACAACCTCCAACTCCTGGGCTCAAGCAATTCTCCTGCCTCCCCCTCCCAATTACCTGGGACTACAGGTGCCCGCCACAATGCCAGGCTATTGTTTGGTTGCAGCGGTTATTGTTTGGTGGGCCGGGGCTGGATTCGAACCTGCCAGCTCAGGTGTACGTGGCTGGTACCTCAGCTGGTTGAGCCACAGGCGCTGAGTAGAGTAGCATCCTTAAGCCAGACCTTTGTTTACTCCCAGTCCTCAAGAGAGAGTGGTCAGCCTGGTACACAGTACAGCTTGTGTCTAGAGAAGGAACGTGGCTGTAAGAGTCATAAGACTTTGGTTTAGTGTAGACTCCCTTACCTAGCTAAGTTACCTAACCATCCCGAACCTAGTATTCCTCTTCTATAAAAGAGCATGCCATGGCAGGGAGGCAATGCACTATGCAGATGGTGGCTGTCATCAGCCTGGGCTCCAGAATCAGATTAATGGAACAGACCCCTAGCTGATGTATGGTAGTGTGAATGAGAAATAAATACCCTTGTTGAAGGCATGAGATTTTTAGAGTTGTTTGATTCCACAGCACAATTTAGGCTCTCCTGACTAATATAATTACTTGCTTATATCCTTCCTCTTTTTAGAGTATGAGCTTTGTAAAGGAAGAAATCCTCTTTTTTTTTTACTACTGTTTTCCAATTTCCAGTTTCATATGCAATATATGATATTCATTCTTTGCTCTATTTTCATTGAAAAGGACAAACATATTAAAACCCAGAAATCATCCTACATTTGCAGTATTCATTTTCTAAGAAAATTATGATACTGTCTGGGATTCTCAAAACTCTAATAACACATTTTAAAACCCCCTGGTACATTTTCTGGAGAGAAACAGGAAGACAAACTTTTGACTTGAATATAATTAAAAATTTCACAACATGCAATGTTATTATATGTCTCAGCAACATGGTGTTGCCTACAGGGCTGATAGTGTGCAGGTCTGGGAAACCCTGTGGGAAATGCCCCCAGGAGTTCTGGGCCCTGTGTCTCAGCGAGGCTTCTGCTTTTATTCACACCACTTTCTGCTCTTCGTGTGTGTGCATCTAGTGGAGACCCTACTCACTTTCCTACTTTGGTTCCCTCTGCTCCCTTGAAATGGGAAATCCAAAAATCAAGAACTCACAACTTCAATGACTCGAAAAATCAGTTTTGAGTGGATATCTATGAAAATCTCAGCCATGCCCCAAGTAAACATGGCATCTCTTACGGGTTATGTAGAATTTCTTTTTGTTCCTGTTGTCATTGTTATCATTTTTGTCAATAGCAATGCAATGTTTTATCCGTGTAATTTAAAATACCAAAAATGCATGTGGTTCCTTAGATATCTGTACTGCTATCAAAATTATACTTTATGACATAATTATCAATGGTTTGAATAGAAATAAACAGCATAAACAAAATATGGCTTATACTATGAAAATGCAAACCATACAAATTAAAAGAATCAAACCATTAGTACCTGGAGGCATATTTAATATACTCATATACATATGAAATATCTCACACACACATACAATAAAAGCTTGGCAGTGTCCTAATATTTGAAGTTGCCAGATACTTAGCATCTATATGAAGGATATAATTGCATGTTCTTAAGGAAATACAGTTTTATTATTTTCTGGAACATAGACATTAGAACTCAGCTATAGAATATTATTTAGAGGGTGGTGCCTGTGGCTCAACGGAGTCCCATATGCCAGAGACTGGTCCCATATGCCAGAGGTGGCAGGCTCAAACCCAGCTCTGGCCAAAAAATGCAATCAATCAATCAATCAACCAATAAAAATAACTGTTAAAAAAAAAAGAATATTATTTAGAGTCTACCCCTGGCCCCATCCACTTTTGACTTTATAGAGTCCTTTTTAATGAATATAAAAAAGCAGTTTATAGCAAGCACATTGGTTTCTAAGTAAAATAAGGCTTCAGAAATAAGTAAAGGATACCTGAAAACATTGTTCCCTTAAGCAGTGAAACATCTCCCTTCCCCTCACTTACAGGTTTAGCAAATAAAAATACACCATGCCCAGGAAAATGTAAATTTCAAATTAAAAACAAGAATTTTAGCATAAGCATACCCCACATATTGCATTAGACATACTTGTATTTTTTGTTTATTTGAAATTCACATTTAACTGGGCATCCTGAGCTGTTTCCACCTAATATGTTAACCTTCATTTTGCACCATCCTTTAGGAGGAAGCTGGCCAACCTTTGCCCCCAAACCCTATAAATCCTGTATCATTGAGCTCATATTAATGCATTTTCACTTACACACTGTGAAGCTTATAAAGAAGCAGAGTTCACCAACCAATGGCTCTCAAACCCATTGCACCTTGCAAAGCAGTGTGGCCTTTAGAACTTCTCCAAGGGGAGGGCTGTGTGGCTCTCCCCCACAAAGCCCTATTTTAGTCACAGTCATTAGAGCTGGAGAAAAACCACGCTGGTCATGAGGTTCACCTTTCGCCATGTCACAGAGAGTCAGTAAAACCGAATGCCTAAAAGAAGGCTCAGGCCCTGTCCTCTGCGCTGAGGACTCTCCAAACCTCCTGAAACAGGCCCATGTGTTTTTGGTTTTTTGTTTTAAACATTCAAAACCCCAGATACCTCTCCATGGATAGTGATTGCAGTAGCATTTTTTAAACTGAGACTGAATGATTTCAGTAAGGTATTCAGACATTGAGACCCAAACGTAGGAGAAAGGGAAGGAAATGCCAACTAGAGTGAGCTCTTGATGTAAATACTTTGGTTTATTTAATCTTCATTCACTCCCATTTTACAAACCAACAAACAGAGGCTCAGAGAAGTCCAGCCTCTGCTCTGAGTCACATAGCTCCTAGGAGAGGGTTTAGATTCAAATCCAGGTCTCTTGGGCCACAAAGGGCTGAGCCCTATTTCTATGCCACCACTCTTCCTCTCTAGACAAAGGGAGAGTGCTAAAGAATGTTAAAGTTATGGAATATTCTGGAAGACAGCATAGGCTGTCCTGCAGGAGGCTCATTCCTAACCATTTTTGGAGTGAAGAGGTCATGAGGTGCAGCAAAACACAAACTGGCATCAACTCTAGACTCACCAGCCTGAAGTTGCCTTCTCCATATTTTAGCTGTGTGACTTTGTTCCTTAATTTCTCTGTCAAAATCCCAGTAGGGACCTGACCGCACACACTGGAGGGTTTAGCTGAGGCTTTGGCAGGATTAAGGGAAGCAACAAAGGATGGGGAAGCACCCAGGGAGTAGCCATGGCAGGAAATCGCTCCTGCCTCAGGCCTACCAGGCAAAAAGAGCCAATATTTTATTGGATCCTCTTGCAAACTAGAGCCACCCCAATAAGGACCATTTGACAGGCTGTGGCCCTGGAGAAACACAGCTCCTGTCGGGACCATACCCTGGAACATATCCCTGATCTCTCTTTATCCCTGGCCAGGAGTTCCATGCCTGCCTGTGGAGGTCAGCCTCCCAGGGCACAGAGCAGGGCCGGGTGGCCAGTGGAAGGGGTGGGGGAGGGGCATAGTAATCAGAGAATAACAACCCCTAGCTGAGCATCAGTTTGCTTTTTTTAAAATGGGAATCATAGTATCTACCATGTGGCATGGCATTGTTATAAAGATTAGAAATAAACTGACTGACACATTCAACAGATATTTACCAAGCACCTCCCGTGTGCCAGGCTTTCTCGTGGCCAATTCGGTGGAGACCAAAACAGACAGTATCTCTGCCCTCAAGGAGGTGAAACTTGCAAGAAAGGCAGACATTACGTAAGTATTCACAAGGAATGTAGATAAAATATTACCTCTCACATACAGGGTATGTACATAAATAGGAGCTGTAATTATTTCTTAAAGTCTTCCCCAACAGGCCCATGCCACAATGTACTTCTTGATTTCTTATACCAATATGTATTTATTTATTTTTATTTTTTATTTTTTGAGACAGAGCCTCGAGCCATCACCCTGCATAGAGTGCTGTGGCATCCACAGCTCACAGCAACCTCCAATTCCTGGGCTCAAGCGAGTCTCTTGCCTCCGCCTCCCAAGTAGCTGGGACTACAGGCGCCCACCACAATGCCCGGCCATTTTTTGGTTGCAGCCACCATTGCTGTTTGGCGGGCCCAGGCTGGATTCAAACCCACCATCTCAGGTGTAGGTGGCTAG